>BPLR01019771.1:0-174850 GCA_021605095.1 Caerostris extrusa
CTTGTCTATCTCATTCTTACCTGGATGCTTTAGAATCTCAAGATATTTATATTCAAGCTTATAGAGTAGTAATATTCCCAATATATATTATATAATATTGTTCTTTTCTTTTGAGCCATCCTATTCTAAAAAGTAACAAAAGTTGGGGTAAACATCTTCTGTCCCTTTGTACAAAAGTTGATGCTGTATCGCCACTCGTTTCCTTTCCTTTCACGAATTATTTAGAAAACGTGAAGCATACTGTTAATATTATTAATCCTCCTGGGCAGGAAAAACCTACACCAGGTCTAGTAGCAGACCCCGGGTCACAGGCAACTGGTCATGGCTAAGGGTAATATGCAGCTTCACTTTTTAGCACGAGTTTGAAACTGACTAAACCTCAAGCTAAAATTGAATAAACTGAGGGCTGAAAATTAACTAAACTTCAAGATAAACGCCTACAGTCATTAGACCTGGGGCTTGCGGTTTAAAGTGGATTTCGAAAAACTACAAACATCCATGGTACTTCCGAACTCGGATTATTACTTTTTTTTAATTTTCGAATTAATTTAAAGCAACAGCGATAGTCGTTAAGTGTCCGTGAGAAATGCTATTGTACTTAATACTATTGTACCACAAATAGAGAAGTTATAAAATATTAACAAATCAAAAATAGAAAAACACTTGACCAAAGGAAGTTTAGAATTTTGTACCTTGACCTTTGTAAGAATTGAACCGAGCAGATTCCCTCATCCTGCATTGAATTCTCTGTGCATCTTTGATCTTCTCTGTCATAAATGGGATAAATATAAATGAAATTGCTATAATCAAGTAGGTAAAACAATACAATAAATAAATAAAAATAAAAGTGGTACTTCATGAATAAGTAAACTAGCACTATATATACTAAAAAGACATTTGTTGCTATGGTAATTACTACGTAGTTCATCCATACAGTTTCATCAATTAAATCAGAATTAATTTTCTATTTACCATTCCAATCCATTTTATTTCCAAAGAAATGTTCGTGTAATGTAAATTGTTTTTAGATAGATTATTTTTTTCTTTTGTGTATCTGCTATCAAATCACTATAAATCTGTTTTTATGCAGTTTTATAAATTTAATATAATTATTACTCCTTCTGTTCAATGATAATAACAGCAGTTGATGAATTTAATTTTGTCCCTTGATAATAGTAGCAAACGAAAATAAATATTGAAAGCAATATTTATTATCAAAAAAACTTGATTAAATTAAAAATGTTACTCCTGATTTTTATTTTGAGCGGGCAGGTAGTTTTCATCCTTGTAAACATAATTCTAAACTTTCCATCAGGAAATACTTTTTTGGCAGACAAAATTCTAAGTGATCTTTCGTATTCTTTTTATGTGGAAATGATTGCAGGTGCTTGAAAATCGTTTTATGTTTTTTTTCTTTTTTCAAAATTCGGAATAATGTAAACATGGCAAATTAAACAATAAATTTAAAGCATTGTTCCTCATTTGTATCTTGAGTGTTCAGATTAGCTTCTGGATTTTTCACTAATTTCGTGACTGCCTTTTAAACTTGTACGTAGGATCCTTTCGGCTTCCTATATGAGTGAGCTTCAATTGGACATGGATTTCCCATTGTTTTATGGATTTTCAGTTTTTCAAAATTCGAAATTGAGTAAATCAAACTTAAATTCTGCATAAACTGCTAATTTTATAGCTCCTCTTCTATTAGAAGGAATATGTTCTAGATTTTTCTTCGTAATCTTTGCATTTATCTCCACAGTTTTGTTTCTTCAAAGAATCAATATTAGCATAATATTAACCTTGATAATTATTTCCAAATTCTTAACAGGATAATTCTGTTGCACTTGAATTTTTTTAGCTAACTTTTGCAGCACCTTCGCAATTTTTCGTTTTTTTTTTTTTTGGATACATTAAGAACTGGACAATGCAACTCGATCTTTGCTTGAAAACTCCTTTTTTTTCATTTTATTTTTACAATGAGTTGTTATTCAACCGAAGTAAAACATTAGATGTCAATCAGCGGATGGAATTGGAAAAGTTACAATCTATACTAACAATCAGGTTAACCTGAAAATTGAAAGATGTATCGAAACAAATGACAGATATTATGAAACAATAATTTTGATGGAAGACTTCCCAATTTTATGCAATTACATACCTTACAGCTGCATTCCCCAGTCATTCCCGTTTGAATATTCACTTGCTACTGCCATTATTATGGCACAGAGGGGAATATTGCATAAATAGCTGTGCATTTTTTCCAAGTCAAGCGAGACATCAATTTCTGTATGAAAAAAATCCAACAATGTAAAAAAAAAAAGAGTCATAAAATGATGGTTAACTTTCTTGCTATTTGTTCCTCTCTCCAACCATGGTGAATCCATAGGGTTCTTCATAACTGAATAGCATCCCTGTTTTAAACTGATAAAGGTACATCAGCACACGCTATTCAGATTTTCCCACACTTTTCGAGCAGGGTCTGCTTAACGGAATAGTCCCCTGTCTTCCACGAGTTTAAATTCGAAATGGCCAAATTATCGTCTGTTGCAAATTATCGCTTGCGTTTTTATTTTTTATTGATGTATTTATTATTTTTTTTTTTTTAATGCGAAGGCTGGTGTGAAATCACTCGCAATTTTCACTTCAAGCCAAGCGTTTCGGTTCGTGAGAAAGATGGGTTTGGGACGTCACAGGGTGCATCGTTGGGTTGCGCATCGGTGAATTTTCGACTGAAAAATTTAAACTTGATTATTTTTTAATGTTTCTTGCAGACGCGTAATGTTCGATATCGCGTTTTCCTATCTGTATCTGAGTATAGGGTAAAAGGGGTTGAAAACACTAGTTTTTCGCTGAGTGAGTGATTTTTCGTGAAAAATATATTTCGTAAATAGTTATGAATTTAAACTGTGATAAAATAATGAAATTTTCCCCAGTCAAGTGAGACGCATATTTCTGTATGAAATCTTCATGTATAGAATAATCTTCTTGTATAGAATAAAGACACATTAATTTACTAAATAGTGAGACGGTTTCTCATTTAAAATTGAGTTTGATGGCCGAGTGGCTAGCTCTCTGGCGCTCGGTGTCTGAGGTTTCGGGTTCGAGTCCCGGCTGTGCCATGAAAGCTTGTAGTGGTTCGGAATCCACTTTAAATCGTAAGTCCCGGTCTAGTAGGATCGTAGAGGATTGCGGGGATAGTGTTATTCCGCATCCGTAGCGTATCTTTAAGCTACGCGCGCCCCCTGGATAGTGCTAAGTGAGTAACAGCAGTGCATCCCTTACTTATAGCATAAAAGACAACTGTCTTTATATTTGCCATTTACATTAGATAAAAAAATCATTTATAATTGAAAAAATTGAATTTTAAAAAAATTCTTTTTTTTATGGGTTGGAAAAACATATTTTATCTGAAAAAAATATATATATAATTTTTTATCCACAAAAATGTAAATATTTTTACAAAAATAGGCATTTTTTAATATTTATTATTAAAGACAAAAAAAGATGTTTTAATGAATTTTCTTCTTTAATTATTAACTCATTTTAAGATGAATTAATTACTTAAATTCTTATCTGAAATTTTTTTTTTTTTTATAAGTCTGCACAATGTTTCGTCATTCTAGAAATTGTTTTTTTAAAGTAATTCAAACCAATTTCCTAAATATTGTCTTAGATGATCTCAGATATCTCTTATTGTATTTAAATCTAGATAATTTATTCATACTTCCATGATTTGTTTTTTTGGTACTAGCTTTCTATAACGATTCTGACTGTATGTACTTTGCATGGAACAATCTGAACAGTTGGATCGTTCTTATGACAAATATTAATAACACGTACAAAATAAATAATATTGTTTAAGATTTCTTTATACTTAAACTAAACCACTGATTATTTTATTATTACAGTCATGAATCCATCCCTTTTAGTATTAAGAATGTTTAAGAAGAATGTTTAGTAAGAATGTTTTTAAGTTATTGAATAAAATAATTACTAACTTTTCATAAAGATTACTCTTACAGTTTTTCTTGTTTTAGCCACCTCAAAATATCTTTTATGCTTCATAGAATCATTGTTTGTTTGCATTGTTGAAAGTCACTGTACAATACCTACAATAACCAGAAGTCCTTATAGCTTTCGTCTTGATCTAGACTTTAAATTCTGCTTCAGTAAGTCGTTCCACTTTGAAGCATGTGTCATTTACTTTTCTATCCGGCTTCTCATCTTGCTTTGAAATGTGTTCACCCATTGCATCTGGCGGAAAATTTATCGGCAAGATTTAAGATAACACGACACCACAAGAAACAAACGAAAAACAGTTGAAGCAGATGCAGTAGGATAACATTTCTATTTAAAGCAAAAACTGTACTGACAACATTGTAGGAAACGTAACATACTTAAATATAATTTTTCACATTATAATAACTATTATAATCTATTTACTATAATAATATCATAGCATTTATAATGATATTATTATAGTAAATATGACATATAATATACAGAATTAAAGCGAAAGTAAATTATTGCTTTTTTTTTCAATTCCTTCTATTAGCTCACACTCACCCAATATATATATCTTGTTCAAATTTTCAATCGTTCATAAGATACTTTTTATTCATCCACTCATGTTCAAATACATTTTTTTTAAACTTGTAGTGGATGACACTGATGTGAATACAGTTATTTTCAAATATTCATTCATTCATTAAAATTAATTAATTAATTTTGGGTTTTTTTTTTAGATTTAAGTATCTACCGATAGATGGCGCCAGATAAACTTAAAAAAATGAATGAAAATGATTTATAAAGGACTTTCTGCAATAGAGTGAAAAAAGTAGGAATTGACTTAAAAAAAAAATATATATATATTACTTGTTTTTCACATTATAATAACTATTATATGCATCTATGTCTTCAATAGGACCCAAAGCGCAAGATTTTTCTGTAATTATTAAATTAGAAATTAAACCTCAAATAAAAATTCAAATTCTTGAGAAAAATCCAAACCATTAGGAGTCCTGCTTTGGTTTACAGTCAATGAATTTTCTTCCGCAATACTCTCTCTCTGATGCACATTTATAGGGTCCTTGATTGCCTGAGTGAAATAGTTCTTGTTTTATCGGAAACCTTGATTCATTCAATTGTGGAGAATTTGGTCATCTCTCACAATTTCATTTTTTTTTTTTCTCACAACATTTCTTTTTATTTTTTTAAACAAAAAAATTGAATTTGTTTAATTACTTTATTGGATTCTTTTATCTCTGAATGAATTGATAGTCACTTTTGGTATTAAAATGTATTAAGAACTCTAGACAAAACAAAATATATTAAAAGTATTTATAAAAAAAATATTTCAAATAAACTTCTCCATTTATTTTCCTTCATTAAATATTTAATGACTTGCCAATTTAAAAATAGATTTAATTCTTATTGGACATTAAAAATTCTGATATTATTATGGATTCTTAGAAGCGTGTTTTTGTTGATTTTTGCTTGATAATTTTTGTATTGTGGGCCAATATTCCAAAAGGATGTCATTCCATCTTAAACTGGTTACGTAGAGTCAAATGTATTTTTCATATGGTTAGGTGATAAATGGCAAATATTGAAAAGTTTAAAGTGTGTGTGTGTATGGTGGGGGTGTTACTTGGTTTTTGTTGGAAATTTGAGTATAGTCTGATATTATTATCATCGTCATTTATTTATATTGATGAAATGTTTAACAGCAGTGTTTTTTTAAAAGAAAATACTATTGATATTATTTATTATTTTTAGTTTAAAATCCTTATGAATAAGTTTATTTCGAACATACCTTCAAGCGTTTACAGTTCATTTTAAGATTTTGTTTCAGCAAACTGATGTTATTAATCGCCGTTGTTAGACAAGTGATTATCGTTCTGGCCTAATAGGAGTGTAGAGCTGACAACCCTACCCCCTAAAAAAGAAAACATCTCCAGTCTCGAAATCTGCCAGTAGGCAGACGGCCTTGGCCCACCATGGGGTTACGCCAATGAAGAAGAAGTTGCCGTTACTTGTCAGATAGTCATACTAGTTAATAATTGTTGTAGTGAAATGTGTTCTTTTGTTTCTAAAATTTAGTTTCTGTAAATAAGGGATCCAATTTGAATCCCATCTCCGTAGGATTTGCTTAGAGCACTTTTAATGTATTTTTCCAGTTTAGTCTTTCATCAAGAATATCCTCAAGATGATTTTGCCTGAGAGGTTTCTTGTAATGAATTGCAATTTTTCCGTAATCGAGGCTCCTTCCTTAATGCAGCAATTTTGATTTTTGAGTGTTAGTTGCAAACCTTTCAATTTTTTTTACAATGTATTTGGATGCACCCTTGTCGTTTTCTAATACCTTGATCTGGATTTCGTGAATTGCTGACAGTTTGGTTTGATTTGTCGCTCTACGGTCATCTTGTGCACACGAGGGCTACACGGACCTACGACTTAAAGTGGATTCCGAACTACTACAAACATCCATTGCACCGTCGGGACTCGAACCGGAAACATGTGGCACCGAGCGCCAGAGCTTCTAGCCCACTCGGATGACAAGATCCGTGTCAGAATGGAGTAAAGTTATTATGGTTCAGACTAATGGGGAAATCTGAAACGTATCTAAAATATAAAATGAGACCAGGGATTGAACTTCGAGGAATTCCAGCCAATTCTGACTTTTTCATCATCTACCCCTTTAGTGTCCAATTGCAATTGCACTCATGTATTTTCCAACAATTTGTAACATTAGATATTTGTGTAATGAACAATTAAAAATTTTATTCTCGCAACTTATTTATATAATAAAATAAGAAACATTTTTGTTATAGGAACATATGACAGACTTCAGTTCAATAATAAATTTTAGTTTTTGCACTTGAACCTTAGTCAATTCTTACAGATAAAAGTATAAAATATTTATTTTTTCACGCTGCCATTATGCAATAGCATGTTGTGCTGTTAAAGTACATGTAAAAGATATTTTTGAATGATCATTTATTACAATTCCTTTTGCAATGTAAGAAAATATTTAAAAAAAATGTTTGGAAAAGTTAAAATTATTACTGTAGTAAATTTCATCTGAATTAAGTTTGTTTCATAATGTGTATTTTGCATTTTTTTTTTTTATTTGCACTGAATTAAAAAAATAGTTTCAGCTGTCTAAACTATTTATCTATTTAAGAGTTCGTTAATGAGTTTTTTTTTTCTGTTATTGTAGTAAATAATTAAGAAAAATGCTCTTCATTTATTGAAAAAAAAAAATACTTCTCTTACAAATTTCTTCATAAAAATAAAGACCTTTTTAAATGTTCAGCAAAACTAATACTAAATATTAAATAAAGTAAAAATAAAAAAGATGTAAATTAACTCATTTCAGTTCTATATTGTTATGAAAATTGCTTAGAATTTTTTTACCACTATACTGAATTAATTTTATATGTCAATGATTTCAAAATTGTTTATTAAATGTAAAAAAAATATCTTGCATTTTTTAGATTTTCTTTTCAAAAATGACATAAAATAAATTTTATAAACAGATTTTTCATGAAATGTATTAAAATTTCATTTTTTTTCTTTTTTTCTTTCTGTTTTTACTTTTCTTTTACCACAACATAAAACAAATTTCACACATCAATAATTTCAATTTTTTGTTCCTGCAATGTATGAAAATTTTATTCTTTTTTTTTTTTTATTTCACTACTACATAAAATAAATTTTTACATTGATGATTTTTGTTGTTTACAAATTTGTTCATTAAATGTATGAAATATAATTCTTTTTCTCACCTTGCAGCGGAAGCTCTTCATTTGGGTCATCTGATGTCTGCCCACGGCTACTTTTTTCCCCATAGATGACCACGTTCTAACGATCAAAGCAGATGGAACATTTTACAGATTTCAGGTAACTACTTCACTTGAAAACATTTTTTTTTTTTTTTTTTTGTAGATACTCGTATGTTAAAAGTAAAACTATGTTGTATTTTTTATCGTCAATGGTTGTATTAAAATTTGCAGAATTCGATTTTTTTACGTTAATCGGTTTGAAATTTTTTAAACCAATTTCTATAAATATAAAGAAGAGCCAAGTCATGCTCCCTAAAAAACTAATTTTTTCACCCTTAAATTATTTGTTTCTTTAAATTTATTATTTAAACTACCCATAAAAATAATAAATTTAAAAATTATTAAATAAATTATTAGAAATTATTTTTAATAGGTGCTGTATTGAAAAATTACAAAAATATTCTTATTAGTTATTTTTTTTTTTATTCAATAAATAATTAATTTTTATTGCTCACCAAAGGAATTTTGGTTGATTAAAATTAATTATAAATGGAAAGTAGCATCATAGGCCTTTATGCGTCTTTATTCATATTGTGAGTATTTCGTTTTTATAAAGAAATTGTTTTTCTATCTGATACTTCTTGTGCAGAGCCATTTTTGGTACTTCGCTGCTGGTGACATTAACGCTTGCTTCTATTGTTTGAGTCATAAAAGAGATGCTTTTCACTCGCGATTGAGATTGTTTTTCAAAGATTGGGTTTATGATATTTTCCTATATGGTTTACTAGCAATAATATCGTTGCATTTATCAGCTTATTTTTGTTTTATTTAAAAATAGTTTGTGGGAACTAAAAAATGATTTATTAATTTGTAGCTGGACGACGTCTAATTAATTATAAGACCAACAGAAGGTTTAATCTGTTCTGCAGAGTAACAGAATTATTCCTGAGTACTAAGTTTTACTGTTTAATGATTTCATAAATTTTAATTTCTTATTTCGTTGAGCTAGCGTTTATCTCTTTGTACACATTAATGGAGGGACGTACTACTATATAATGAAGAATTTCGGACATATACCGGAAATTCTTCATTAGAAAACTCTCGCTCACACGTTGTCATCTCTATATCTGATTAAAAATGTCTCTTAAATCTCAAGCCCCTATTTGTCACGAAATGGAGCAAAGTAAGTGGAGATGATTGAGTAGCGATCGCAGAATTTCGCTTGCAATCATGTGGTGACTATTTAAGATTTTTTTAAATACAGTGGTACCTTATTATGAGCTTAAACCAGAATCTTGTATTAAACAGGACGAATACAAATGAATACGTTGGTATACGTTCTTAAACGCTTAATCCAAATCCTTGGATTTATACTGAGGTGGACGAATACCAAATGAATGCGTCATTATATGTCGTTAAAACGTTCCATATCCGTGAACTTATACTGACCAAACAAATTCCAAAGGAATACGTCAGTATAAGTCTTTAAAACAGATGCTTGGATTTATACTGAGCAGGACAAATGCCAAATGAATATGTCCTTAAATGCTTAAAACAGATCATTTGACTTAAACTTAGTAGGTCGAATACCAAATGAATATGTCGGTATACGTCCCCTATACCGCTCCAGATGTATAGACATTTTCCCATAAAGAACAGGATTAATATGTTCTCATAAAAAAATTCTTATAATTATTGGCATATTATACAAGGATGAAGAAATAATTTAACTACCATTTAACACTAAAATACATAAATATAAAAGCTGTTAAATGAAATACGCACATAAATGAAAATTTAATTACTTAAACTTTCTTTTTTCCCTACTTCGATCTAGTAAAGGATCACAGATTGGTTGTTCACACACGCACACACACAAACGGTTCAAAGAACTTTACTTTCAAGGTCTTCTGCAAATGTGATATTGTTTTGCTCCACACAATGCGTTTTTGCGATTTGTTGGGATGGTACTTTTTTCTAAGCTTTTTCACGTCCATCCATCTAGTAAAGAATGTGACGCACTCGAATCGTATACCAAGCATATTTTGCATCGAAACTGGATACTATATATATATCAAGTAGGACTTATTCGAAATGGAACATCTACCTAACTACCACTGTATTAACCATTTCCATCATTATGTAGAGATACAGGAATTTTTATTTGTCTCATTTACCTGATATCAAACTGTACTGTTCCAATTCTAAATTACCACCAAATCTCTTTTAGACCGATCTGAGATATATTACGTTGTTGAAAACTTGAATCAACAGTTACACAACAGAAATGTCGGAGCCTTTTTCAATTCGTATCTTTAAGTTTGAAGCATTTTCACAATGATATACAGACAGTCAATATATTAATTACCATCATACTATCTATGACAGTTACAGATAAGGATTTTGAGAAAATAGGCGTCAGTCAGTTTAGTTAACCTATTACTGATTTTTTTGGCATTCTGGCAATGAAGAAACTTTTGACAAATCATTTGGAGCCTAACTTTGTAGAAGATGAAAATGGTTTGCAATTTTTTTCGTAACTTTAAACGTTAGTACCATAAATTATACGAATCACAAAAAAATGAGAATACTTTAATTCTATTCATATTTTGTTAGTGTTAAAAAAAAAAAAACTCTTGTATGGCTAACTATCATAATTACTACCATTTATGCATGATTTAAAAAAGAATGCACTGATTATTTATTATTTTTTTTTTTTACATTGACAGCAAAACTACTAATGAACTTATTGAGAATCTTTCTTTACAAAGAAAAAATTTCACCCGTGAGCTAATTAAATGACGAAAAAAAAGTGTTGCGCGTGTTCCTCTAATAAATCGATTGTCGACGGCTACATGTTACAGAAATTTTTCAAACTGCAGGGAAGATTCTGGCTGAAAATACTTTTTTTTTTTACATCAGATAATGAGAAGATTGTTTTCTGACTTAGAAAAAACAAAATTTGTATATTTTTAGGATAGAAAAAATTTCTTGGCACAACCAATTAATTTACAATAAGCATCAAGGGCGTGCTTATGCTACACGTGGAGGAAAAATTCCATTTAATCAATATCTTTGCAAGGAATAACTAGCTGGCAGAAATTTAGAATCAAAAATTAACTATGTAAAAGAAATAAAGTGTTTAATCATGGTCATTCAAAAAAATTAAACCCAATTGATGTTAGCAAGCATATTATTGATGTTTACTTTTCTGTAACACACTTTTAAAAATATCGGATAGAAAATTGAAACAATCGTAGATATTTACATGTCAAATAAGCAAATGAGTTTCAAAGTAAACTAATATGTATATACATGTGTGATATTCAAACTCACAAGGACAGTTCTTGGCCACTATTGAGGAAGTTCAGTCAGTATAAAGAAGGAGCTACAGTAGGTGTTGTCAGATATACGAAAGGAGCGGTTACAATATATTTTTTAATTTAATTTCATAACTAGGAAAATTTTTGGTTTAATTTCACATTTAAAAATAAATGTAATGCATTTCAGAAAATTTGCATTGCATTTTTGATAATGCAGAATTTATGCAGAAAAAAGACATAATTTATGCAGAAAGGCATTCATTGATTAATATAATATAGTTTTCTCATCTTTCAAAGTTTTTGACAAAGGAACAAAATTGATTCATTAAAACTGAACATTTCATAGAATTTAATCATGGTATTTCGAGGTAGAGCGATATGTTTCAAGGTTGTTGTTAATTCTATGACATATAAGCAAACATAATCTTCACCACCTCAGGATATAAATTTGGTTTGGCTTTTTGGATGGATCAAATGGAATGTCATTTTTATATTAGGAGTTTAGATTTATTGAAAAAAAAAAAAAACTTTAACAAAAAAAAAAAAGCAATAAAGGTGCTTGTTCATTTTAGAACTTAGAATTACATTGAGTAAAATGCTCTTTTTTATTTCAGATGAAGAATGTAATGAAAAAAAATCTGCCTTTAAAAGGATAAAAACGAATCTAAAAGATATTAGATGAAATATGAAAGATTTGCAATATTTCGACGCTAACGCTTTAGGCCCAAAACAGAAGGTTGTATTACTTGAATATGCAGCATATTCATGTTCTCAATCGAATGTAGCATGGAAGTAAAAAATCCTTTAAAATGATATAATTTAAAAATGAAAATTTCTGAAATGCTTCTCTCGGCATGGAAATATTGATTTAAAACACCTTCAAAACTATCTTACTTTTAAAATTGAAATTTCAATTTTATTGCAATTTTACATTGTATTGAGAAATACCAGCTTTTCACAATTTCAAATGAAACGTTTCTTATCGTGCAAGAATATATTATTGTGAAAGGGAGAAATAGGATTAATTATGGTGGGCCCAAATTATGCAATAATTATTTATTGTATTTCAAGTTACATACGGACAAACATCAAAAGTTAATTATAAAAACGAAAGATGTGATATTCAACTTCACAAGAACAGTTCTTGGTCACTACTAAGGAAATTCAGTCTGTATAACGAGGGACGTTGCAGTAGATGTTGCCAGTGAAACAATATTTCAACAATAAATCGGAAGCTCTTATAAGTAAATCAACAAAAAAAAAAAAAAAATGTAATTATGAAATAAAATAAAATAAAATTATTAAAAATGTGAAAGTAGATTTAGTGCTGCCTTCTATCCCACTTGGTATACAGTAACATCTAGACCAAGTCCAAAATTCCGTGTGGTCTCATGTTGTGATTGGGCACCCATAGTAGAAGACTGATTTGACTTCAAGTCGCTGAAGAAGGACGGCAGTGCCTTTCGGGATAACTTTTAGGGGGAACTACCCGCAGGTGCGTTATCGTATGGCAGAAAACCTGTAAAAACTCCCACCAGGTAGCCCGACTATCGAGGCAAGATGCCGAACATCCCAAACGCCATCGAATATCCTCGTTTTTTGAGACAGTGTCTACATCAAAGCCGGCAGTGGATGGAATCTCCACTCATGTTCACCAGCAGAATGCTTTGCCACTGAGCCAAGATTCGAGCTTTAGTATTGTTAATATTTTAAAGCGGGGATTCTTAATATTTTTATTTTGCAGTTCACTTTCAAATTTAAAAAAATTTCCATTGATCTTCACCATTTATATGCAAATAGTTACTCAGGCAAAAAAAAGTACGTTCGGTTTGGTTTTGCATGTACTTGAATGGTGAAAACCGAAATACTTTCTTTAAAAAACTAAATAATGGCAAGAATTCAAAACTGAATAAAAGTAGCTGTAGCACTTAGAACATTTGGAGAGAATTTTTTAAAAGGAAAAATAAACAACATTAATAGCAAAATGTTATCTTTTATAGTTAAAAAAAAAAAAAAAAAAAAAAAGGTAAATTGAAATCCCCCTTTCTCTGAGTGTGGGGACACTTTAAGAACCACTGCTTTATTTTGCTTTATCTAGTGAATGGATCTTACATTTCCATAAGTGATGGAATGTTAAAACGGTTAAATGAGCCATGAAATAAACAACTGTAAGTAAAGACAAACACAATTTCAATAATGTGCACTGCAAATTAAAAGAGCATAAGGTCCTCCTTCATTATAGTCAGCGGGCCATTCTGATTAAGATAAGGCTTACTATTTCTAGAACCCCTGAACAAATGGCGAACAATCGATTGTTCTGTGAAGGCGGAAAAGTCTACCCTTGGCGAGCGCCTCTCCGCTTCCATTTAGGGAAGGAATTTTGCATTATCTATTTTCGCTAACCACCCACGCACAGCGTGGTTGTTTACTCCGAGCAATTTCATTCACTCTATAATCAAATGTTTTCGCTCGAGTTAGCAGTTACTTTTGACTTTAACTGACAACAAGGAATTCGATTTGGCGATTTCTTTTGGCGTCGCTGTTTTTTTTTTTTTTTGCCTCGGTTATTAGGAAAGAAAATGAATGAAGCTTCTGCTAATTGCTGGCTCACTCATAATTTAACTAATCGTTAAATGAAGAAAAAAAAGTGTCATAATGAGTGAATGGGTATTAGGATAGAAATATTTAAAAAGAAAACAGGAAAAAAAGGCAACAAAATCATCTGAATTAATTAAAAACCACGACGCCAAATTTAAAAAATTATATTTATAATCTTTAAAGAATTGCTAAATGTTTTTTGAATAATAATTAATTCTTTCCTCAGTTTAAAATGAAATATTTTTATTGATATTTATATGTGATGAAGTTTTTTTATCTATCTATTTATTGATAATGAATTTGAATGCTAATCATGCTAAGAAGATTATAAATATTTATTTTAACCTTGAAAGTAAGAGGACCTTATTTCTGAAAGTTTTTTTTTTTTTGTTAAAAGTCATATATTTAATATTTTTAACTCGAAAAAGAAATTGTATGTGTTAGGTTTCTTATTTTTCAGGAAGTTTTTTTTTTAAATGGGGGCAAATGATATTAAAATAAATCCCAAAACGTTATGACATATAAGAAGCATTGTTGAGTCTAATCCAAGGTTGTCTGCAATGCGGAACGGACATTCCATGATTAGACAACTCATGGATGGAGGGAAGGGGACAGCTTCTGTTGTGATGGAGCACCCGTAGATAGAAGTCTAACTTCTGCTCCGTATCGCTGAAGAAGGAGGGCAGTGCCTTTCGGGGGCACTACCACCTCGTATTTGCGTATGATATGGGAGAAAAACCGGAATACTCCCACCAGGTAGTCCGACTCACGAGGCAAGATGCCGAACATCACAAACTCCATCGAGTCTCCTCTGTTGTAACTTGTAGTTATCCTATTGTGTGTGGGCTGGAATTGAACTCTTACCGTTATTATCTTATTGATTACTTTCATAATTCTATAATCACGGTCACCGATCAAATCGCCTAAAAGTAGAAAAAAATATCCGAAAAATTGTTTTTTTTTTTAAAGCAATTGGTCCGAAATAGATGATTTTTAATAAATGAACCTTTTTATTAAAAATCGTCTTTTTTACTTAAAATTTCTATGTTAGCAATTAATATAATCGCATTTCTTTTAATAAAAAAAGGGAAGTTTGTATTTCTACATCTTTTTATCAGTAAAATTATCATTGTAAATAAAAAAAAAATCATTATTAGAAAATATATCATTTCTTGAAATTTATTACTTATTTATGTTCTTATTGTAAATTTTAAGACATAATTTAAGTTTTAAAAAGGAATCTATGCATAAAAATGATAAAGTGTTTATTCCAGATTTATTATTTTTAATTTTGAAATTTAAATTGTTTATAAGTTTTTTTTTTAATTTAAGGGCATATTTTAGAGGGGAGGTGGGGAGGAAGAAATTTCAGTTTAAGTTCTTGATAGGAGATGGGCATATTGTAATAATTTTAGAATTCGCAATTTTTAAAAAGCATTCTACTATGGTATGCGTGTATAATTCTTATTTTTTTAGTATGTATCTACAGCTAATTAAATTCTTCTCATTGTAATATTGATGCTCGACTCATGGCTCAGTGGCAACGCTCGCCGCTTGTGAGCATTAGGGCTGATATTCAGTCCGCTGGCGGCATTGTTGTAGACGTTATTTCAAAACTAGGAGGCTCGATGGCGCTTGGGATGTTAGGCATCTGGCCTCTTTAGTCGGACTAATGGAGGGAGTTTTCCGATTTTTCTCCCATCGATACGCATATGTGCTGGAATTCGCACTAATAGTCCTGCCGGAAGGCACTATCCTTCTTCTTTAGCGACATGAGACCAAGTCGGACTTCTACTTGCAAGTGCTTCATCACAACAGAAGCTGCCCCTTTCTTCCATGAGACCACATGGATTCTTGGATTTATTCAAGATGTTACTGTCTACCAAGTGGGATAAGACAAAAAAAATGTTCATTTATTCCTTCTTCATTGGCTAAACAACTCCATGTTGGGTCAAGGCCGTCTGTCTGCTGGCAGATTTCGAGACAGGGGACCTACACACAACGTTCTTGCAGTTATATTAGACCTGGACCCATGGTTTAAAGTGGATTTCAAACCATTACAAATATCCATAACACCATCGGAACTCGAACCCGAAATATGTATCACCGAGCACTAGTCACTCGGTCATCAGGTCCCAATGATAGTATTAAACATAATAATTTATCTGAACAATGTAATTATTAATCTATTTACAAAAAAAAAAAATATACAAAAATTTGCTTCAATATCAAAATCTTTTAAGACGGTTGTTAAATTAGAAAATAAATTGGATGACAAAAAGAGGATGATATAAAAAAACTCTCTTGTCAGCAGATAAATATAACCCATTCAATAGTGTGGGCAATGATGTATTCGATTACGATATCTACCACAAACATGAGAAATTGCTGAGCAGTCAGAAACAGAATTCGAAGTCCAGATGTGGAATGCCTAAACACCTCCTTTTTCAAACAGAAAGTAATATCGATTTTGCTTATGAGAATAGCAAAAAACGACCGTGCTATTTAGAAAATGGAAAATTTCATAATGGATATCACAGAGAAGTCGTTTAAAAGCAATCTCGTATTCCTGTTGTGGCTAGCGTTTGTTGGTGGATGACAAGAATGATTGGCTCGATCAGGATTCTTGGCCGGTTTCATGCATTTCGTTCATTTATCCCCCCCCTCTTTTTTTCCAAGTCGTATAAATTTAATGAAAGCAGTTTCCTTTAAATTGAAAATATATATATTAATTCCATAATAAAAATGATTCTTTTTTTTTGTTTTTAATGTTTTCAAAATTGATTTCTTTAAATATGTATACATAAAATTAATCTTTATTGTGTTTCAAAGTGTTATTATCACGACTTTAAATCTGAAATCGTTGCTTTACATTGAGATATTTATTACTACACTTTTATTTTGTTGTGTGTTTGTGAATATGCACGGAATTATATAATTAATGGAAAATGAATACCTGTGGAACATTGATTTACTTTTATATGTATGCGATTGAAATTATGGAATGCACCACAATTTCACCCCAAAATGCTATTCGTAGACTAGACCACGTCCGCCCGCGAAAGCGTTTTCAACATGCATCATTCTGATATTGGGTCAAAGGCGTATTTTTCTGCGAAAGAATCAACGCAAATTCGGTGTCAGTATCTAGTCCTCGGTGATACTTGTTTGTCAAAAGTTTTCCTGACGCAACATACCTCGGATTCTTGTAGAACATCATCTCAGATTTTTCTGTACTGATTACCTACCTACGTGCAGTGCGAAATGAGGTTCATGCACGGTGGCACCGACCTGTTTTTCCGTTCCTGCCGTTCCGACACTCAGAAACAATGTATCCCGTGCTGTCGTTGCTTGCTATCGTCGCTCACTTTATCATTTAGAACGAATGAGAGAAGAGAGACAAGCCAGTACTTCTCGCAAACCAATTTCTCCTGAGCGACGTGACGAGAGTCCGAGAGCAACGAGCCAATCTCGCTCCGAATGTCTCGTCTGACAGCGAGAAATAAGCCCCGTTATCTTTAGCTGCGAGTGACAGCAGGTCAAACATGGCGTTCCACGAGAAATGCCTTTGATGTGCTGTAAAAACCGACTCTGGTTGGAGCGAGACCGAGACAGTGGACTCACACCAGAGGTTCTGTCCATATTGAGATTTGGCTAACTTTTGGGGTCTGATGGTCGAGTGGCTAGCGCTCAGTACCGTAAGTTTCGGGTTCGAGTTCCGACGGTGCCATGGATGTTTGTAGCGATTCGGAATCCACTTTAAGCCGTAGGTCAGGTCCCATAGGACCGTAGAGCGTCATAGAGCCCAGTCAGACTTCTTCTCACCTGCATCCTTCCAAAACTGTAAAGGGGCAATTCAGCTCTAGGCACAATGATGGGGTGTGGTGTGGTGTGGTGTAGTAGTAGTAGTCAATGCTGAAACACACCGGTTTTTAATTAATTCGTAAGAATGACTCGCTTGTCTTGTCTCGTCTAAACATGATTTTTCTCCTTCTGGGGGTCATATGATGGAGTCACCTCTTTCATTTATGGCACACTAGGGGATGATCTGATGGCGAGGATCGTGATCGCTTCAGCAGAAATATAAGAAACACCTTCAAACGTGTCTACCCGTCGTTTTACCCCATGCAAAGGTCCTCAGGGGCCACTTTGAATAATTACTGCCCTAGGTTTGTTCTGTCGGTACAGCACAAGCTGTGTTGTACCTACGTGCGCTGTCTAATAAATGTTTTATGAATGAAATGCAGATTTCCGCGAATTTCCGCACTGATTCCCACCCGTCATTTGATACTCCATGTCGCATGCTTTCTTCGTCACCTTTATCGATGGAGTTAAAATGCACTCTGTGCACAAAAATATCAGAAAATAATTTATGTTATTCTTCTAGATTGTTTAGAATAAGTACGCAGAATCACGCGGATTTCTTTCTTTTAATATTTTTTTTTTTTTTTTATTTGTATTCTTTAAACTGTTTTTCCCTTTTGGAATTTAATTATTAATTTAGTATTGGATTTTCATTTATATTTTATTTATTTTTTTATTAATGAAACTTTAAATGAGTATATTTTTGGCAAATATCGATACCCAAATTGTGTAGAGATGTGAAATGAGCATTTGTGATAAAATTATTAAAAAAAAAAAAAAATTATTCATTTTTAATTAACAATTCTATTAGTGCATTGCAAAATTAACTAAGACTCATTTAATAATAATAAAAAATATGGATGGAGTAAAAGGTGAGAATGTTTTGTCAAAGGATGGCACGGCAATATCATGAGAGTGTCATATTCTATTTACTAAATAATGTCTTAGTAAATCATGGTCTTCCAATTACTAGATCATGTTTTTAACCATTGGGCCGTTATCGTTAGGAATTTAAACTCTATAAATGTATTTAAAAAGTTCATGCTTGAATTTCGCAAGCATGAAAATTTGATCCCCAGATCAAATCTACTTGATCTATTCAGAAGTTCGCTCTATTACTTGAGCGAATTATTGTCATAGTCAGAGTATAAATTTCAATTCAATTTGTGACGAATATTTCATGAGCTCTCTTTTAAGATTATGCCTTGATCGAGGCATCTTATGCGATCGACTTGTTGGAAATTGGAAGATCGTAATGCCTTATACGAAACTGTAAAAGAGCGCATTTTTTTTATATATTTATGTATAAGATTCTTAATATCTATCCGCCACAACAGTAATGCCACATGCACTTTATGCAGATGAAGTTGAATGCGAGGCTGGCCCAATGTTAGGGATGGTGTGAATAGATAAGTTATCTGAGACCCTGTTCCTGAATACAGCGGTTCGTGTAGTTTCTCCTTTAGAAAATATAAAGCTTTATCGGACAAAGAATAGGGCAGAATCTCGGTTAAAATGCATTTCGGAAATTGCAAATATCGTCACGATATCAGATTGTAAGCGGCTCGTGCGGTTAAACATACTCAGGATTTTAATTGAAGTGATAGTATACGATGATTTGTTTGATAAACAATTCATCGTACACTGTTGTTAGTGGATCTGTCGGTAGTTGGTCTTGACGGCGATTTATCGTTGTACATTCGCCAGCACATAAGTTAGCCTATTGTCAAGGCATAAAGAAGATCGCAATTTTCCTTATAACACATGGACGGGCGATTCCCATAAAATATTTTGATGCAGAAAACGAGTAAAAGCACCACCATAAAAACGAAAGTGAATTAGGTCAACATGTAACATGGCATAAAACATGTAACATCGTGTAAAACAGAGTGAACAACATTCGAAATGGGTTCACAAGGTATTAGCCACATACGGTGCCACGTAAAGAAATAAAGGGGGTCCACCAGGCGCCTATAATTTTCTGATACTCTAATCTAGTGATTCTAAAATGTTTGGAAGTCGAAGCGCATTTAAAAACTACAGATAACCTCAATATAAATTTCTGACAAAAACGTATCCGTTACTAACGCCTGGCAACTATATATCCAGAGGGTCAACTCCACAGACCCTATTTACAGACGGCGGAGTCTCAGATGCTACAGTGGAAATTCTTTTAACATTGAAATTCACATAGACGCTAGTGCTTCAAGTAACCAGTTTGATAGTCATAGTAGTTTTCGGAAACCGTCTTTGGTTCATTATCGCTGTTTAAGAGACTTTTTTGTGAAGAAAGAAGAGAGAAAAAAGCAACCAGGCAAATCAGTTGTTTATAATGAAAGTATCTTTGAATTGTAAAACTGATTATAAAAAGAATAATATATATATATATATGGCCGTATATTTCTCTGGAATTCCACAGGGCGCGCTCGAAAAACTAGAGTGCACCAGTGCGCCCTGGCACACTAGGATGCAGCGAGTTTGGGAACGTATGACGTTTAGTTTAAGGCTATAGTGCCACTTCATAATTATTATAAGTTCCAAACATAGACTTATGGGTATACTTATGGGACTTGTAGTTTTGATATTTTGGCCGATGACGTAGGTTATTACTGTTTAAATTACTTACCTTAATAGCACTCAAGAATCTATGAAAGTTTGTATCCAGCTTATTTCATTTATACAAACGAATAGAATTCTTGAATTTCATGTTTGCAATTCAGACTTTAATAAGCCTAATGAAAAATAGATTGTTGTTGTTATTGTTATTCTGTTATTGTTGTTGTTATTATTATATTTTTTTTTAATTTCTCAATTGGCACACAAAACCTTCTTGAGGAGTTTAAAATCGTCGACTGAGATGTGCAGAACTGTAAAATAAATTCCTAACAACAAAATTACTTGTATAAGAATAAAAATGAACAAACATCAGAAAATGCGAAAATTTTGGAGTTGCCCAATACAATTATTTCTCTTCATTTAAGCAGTTCAATTGTTTAATCAATGTTCTTTGAAAGAAATTCGTGCAACATTAGAAAATGTCGAAACTATCCTGCTAAGATACATTACTTTATAATATACTTATTTTATTACTTAAAAATATGCGATTTTATCTAAAATAACCAATTTCACTTTCTTTGCTTTAGTTTAGTTGTACATTTACTGCTATTTACCAATGTTTAAATAACGGCTTTTTTATATCATTTATATTAATCATATAGAATGCGTTATATGTATAGCGAATTAAGAGATGCATCTATTTATTTGCGTATTTTTTATCTAATTTTTTAATGTAAAAACTTAATGGAAAGAAAATGAATCTTTATTATTATTTTATTTGGAGTACAGTGAAAAAAAATGATCATTAGTTTTTACTTAATTAAATAAAAACTATCATTTTGTGTTGTATGATTGCAGTTTTAAATTATTTTATTAAAATGATGTTATAGATTTTAATGTTGATTATTCTCATTTTTTATGTTCATTTTATTTTTGTTTTTGTATTCATTGAAATTTTTTTCTCTATTGAAATTTAATTTATTAATTTAGCATTGGATTTCTGTTTCATTTTTTGTAATGAAATTTAAGACGGATAATGATTATGTTTTTTTTTTTTTTTTATAAATATCGGTGCCAGTGTTTCTAGTGATATGAAAAGATTAATTGTGATAAAATTATAATAAAAGAATTATTTTTAATAAACAGATCTATTTGTACGTTGCAAAATTTAAAAACTATAATCAGAATATTAAACTACGAATGGTTTAATGTAAAAAAATGAACGCTGGAAAAAGAAGGAATATTTTATCAAAGGACAGCACTACAATAACAGAAAGTCTTAGAGACTGAAACCTTTGGATTAAAAATGTAATGGTAATTTTCTGCGAACATTTACAAGCATTATAAAAACTCGTTGTATTGAAACGTATATTATACTCAGTACAATTATTGTTTATGAAACAGACAAAATATTATGTGTCAATTCCTTAAGAGACTAAAAAAATTTCTCGTTGATCATACTATTTGCATATGCACTAAAAATTTACTTTTTCTTTTTCAGACCCCTTACTTTTGGCCGTCCAATTGTTGGGAGCCGGAAAACACCGATTATGGTGAGTTAAATTTGCACCTGCACCTTTTTTTCCTACTCTTATGGTACGTTTTGAAGGTTTCTAAAGTAAAAATATGATTAAAAAAAAGAAGAGATCTACAAATTACTGGGGAAAAAGTTTTATGTTAATGTGTTCTATAAAGGAAATTTTCAAGTACTATGCTGTTGTTTTATCTCCTGAAAAGTACAAAATCAAATGTCGTAGTGCTTCCGAATAATATTGGTTATGCTGATTGCCAGATTTGGATATAAATCCTCTTCCGAAGGATGGTCCAGACAAGCATGGCTGCTGCAACGGCTGGGCAATGAAAGGCATGATGGGGAATAAGCTCGACAACAAGACAGTTGGTATTTTGACGGCAACAGCAGAAATTTCCATATTTTTGTAGTGCTTCATCCTTCCTCTTGTGAGAGTAGTAACTGTTTTCCTGTCGACATTTAGTTATGTAATGGGATATTTAGTTTTGATCTCAGAAGGCAGTTTAGATTTTGCCAAAGCATTTTTGCATAAATACTATTCAAATACTATAAAACGCATTTATAATATATCCAATACACGAGATGGTTTTAAAACCTATTTCTGTCTTTTATAGATTAAAAATATATCATCTCTTCTAATGTATAGCTAATCCATGATCAAGATTTCTCATTTTATAGCAATGCAAAATATCCCAGATTTCTCTATGTATAGCTCTCCGTCTGTATATTTTGCAGTGTCAAAACAGCCACCATAAACTGCCGCTATGTTTGCCATTTGACAGTAAAAACAGCTTTTCATGACTCCAAAAGGGCTTCTTCGCATATCCTATAACACCATTAGGGCTCATATTCTTACATTTTTTAAAAATAACTGAAAGAGTTTTATTTCAAATATACATTTTATAATAAAATTTGTAAATTTCTTTTGAATATAAATATATTACTATCAAAATTAAAATAATTTTTTTATTGTTCAGATATATTTTTATGTACGATATTTGATTATTTTTCTTTGAAAATATAAAAAAAAAAATATCATATTCAAAAAATAAGACATTAAATAAATATTATTAAAAAACTAAATGTCAATGTCAAATTTTATAACAAATTACGTTTGAAATTCTGTAATTACAAAAAAAAAGTAGATTCATAACTTTTCAAAAAATTATTTAATCCCATCAGAGCAATAAAGAATATGAATAAAAAGAATTTAAAATATAAACAAATGAAAAAAAAAAATCTCATTATAAATGTTTAAAAGCATTATAAAAAGTTCTATAAATAAAAACAAAAAAAAAAATTACATGAGGGCTATAAAATAACTTTCCCTGTTAAGAGGCATCTGCAGCTGAAACTGATGAACAGAATGAAACCAACTTTCACATACACATTGTGGAAGATATGGGGAGATGATTTCCACAAAAAGAGGAAAAAGTACCAAAAAGTCTCCTATATGGGAGATTTTGGAGCTGCTGTCACGTACGCACTATGAAGTTAACACAATCTAGGTCGATTTTTTAAATTTCCAAGTACGTGACGGCAGCACCACTCCTTCCCTTTTAAAATAGGGAGAGCTAACGTTCAATATTTAGCGTACATTGCTTGTGAAGCTCTTTTAGACTAGAAAATGTAATTCTGCGGCGGCTGTGAGGGAATTTAGTTAGCAGTGTTCGAGACAGGGACTAACAGTGGTCCAAGCGCTCGTGCAGTGGCTCTCCGAACAGATACTACTGTCTGGATCTTAAGGAAAATGTTTACATTTCTATCCGAGTAAGAACGGGTACAAGAATTGAAAGCGATGTAGGTTATGAGAAACCCTAATTATTTGCTAACATTCCTGTAAATCGGCAGTTATTGGCCTTGGAAAATATTGTAGGGAAATGAGCCCCATTTTTATCTGAATGGGTCAGTTAATACTCGCAACTACCTCAGTGATCCATCAAGTGCCATTTAATTCTCCCAAGATAAACACGGGATGTAGATTCACTGCCAATTTCATAACAGGACACTACTTTTTTTGAGAAAATCATTCCTGCAGGTCCTGTTATCTGCACTGTTACTGTTGGCAAATGCTTGAAACTTTTGTCAATCCTGCATTACAGCAAATATGACACTTGGGCACGACAATCTCCATTCAAGATAAAGCACGACCGCGCATTCTTCGCTCAGTACAGAAACTTTTACGACTGTATTTTGGTAATGAGAAAGTTATCAGCCAATGTTTTCCGACGGATTGGCTAATCCATTCCCCAGGCATCACACCATGTGAGTTTTGGCTGTGGGAGTACCTTAAATCTGTTGTGTATGCTGATGGCGTTACAAACCTGAGTTCCTTGAAAGAGAACACAAGACGAAACATCCAAGGTGACAGTTTACACGCAGTAGTAGAGAACGTCATACACCAGATACAATATCTGTATACAAAGGTTTGGTTTGTCGCTCTATGGTCATCTTGTGCACACGAGGGCTAAGACGACCGGGACCTACTATTTAAAGTTTATTCCGAACCCCTCACAAACAGCCACAACCAGAATTCGAACCTGACATCTGTGATACCAAAGGCCTGAGTACTAGCGAATTGGTCACCAAGCCGCTCTGTATATAGAGGAGATCAGCACATTGAAAATATCACACGTAATCCTGGGGACCCTAATGTTGATTAATAAATGGTTATTTACTTCTACATGTGCATTTTTTTATTTTTCGAGTATTATAATGAAACTTAGCATAATCCATTTTCCATACATTTATTGTAATTATTGTTTTTTTTTTTTTTTTTTTTCCAACGGCTCCAAAATCACGTATGAATTAGGAAATTTGAAAACTCTACCTAGATTCTGGAAACTTCATAGTGCTTTTGCGCAACAACAGCGCCAAAATGTCTCCCTATCGGTGACTTTTTGGTACTTTTCTTGCGGAAATCATCTCCCATGTACATATATTCCACAGTCTGTATGTGAAATTTGGTTTCATTCTGTTCATTAGTCTCAGCTTCGGAAGCCTCCAAACAGGGAAAGTTATTTTATGGCCACACTGCATATAAACTGAAATAAAATATTTCATATATCTACCATTGTAGTTTCAAGAGTATTCGAAAAATGTGAAACGAATTTTACTTTCGATTACTGAAATATCTACAAATAATTTAATTAATTTATAAACAAAAAAAGTTCGTGATTTTTAAATTATTTTAATTTACAAGAACTTTTAATCAAAGAATTTTATTTATTTGAGAGATCATTTATTAAGTTATTCTCAAGATTTCATTACTATATTGTACTACTTCAATTTATAAACTACTTTTTAAGTTACAAATAGTTTAACACTTAGAAATCTATTTTTTCCGCCAAATTTGTTATTCTATATCTGATGCATAACGAAAAGCTGTAGTAAGAATTTTAACTAATTCTTTTACTATTAAATAAAAATCGCACTTTTCGAATGTAATATCGTGCTATTAAAAATTCTCCATAAATCCTCTGCCTTTATGTATGTTGTTTCAATTCAAATTCACCATAAATTAAAATTAAACCTTCTGAAATTGTTTAATATCGAAATAAATGAAAGCATTTTAAAAACACAGTCACTTATTTATAAAACAAAATTTACATTTTTATTTTAATTTTTCAAATTAAACCGATAAGGGGTTGTCTTTTAATTTCTTTTAAAAGGTTTTTAGTATAGAAAAATTTCGAACTTTTGTACTTACGTATTAACGGTACCTTGGCGACAGTTGCGACAATAAAGAACACACGCGCCAACCGCAGCTACAGATTTGGCGGTTTTTAAGTGGCGCCAATCTACACTTAAAATTTTTGTTCCAAATAATAAAATATATATGAAACACTTCATTTAAAATCAAAACGTTTTCAAAATATTTTTATTCCAAATAATAAAATATATAAAACACTTCATTTAAAATCAAAACGATTTCAAAATTCAAAACACTTTATTTAAACACAAAGTAGTCAAACGGAGTTTTCTAAGTCCCACACGATAAACACACTGACTGAAATTGCATTTCCAAAACTTACGTTCACCAAAATAAAGTTTCATGTCATGGGAATTGGGACATTTTCGTTGTTTTGGGAAAATATTTCGCTCCTGAAAAAATAAAACTGCATCTTGTTCTGTTTCTGGCAAATCCCAAATACGCATTTTCGTAGCACTACAAAAAATGGCGTCAAAACTCAGCAAATCTGTAGCTGTTATTTTGGCGACACTTAAAAACCGCCAAGTTTGTCGCCAAGGTACCGTTAATACGTACGTACCCAAAATTCTAATTATTTATTTTTTAATGAAATAAAACGATAATTTTTGCTTATTTACAACAATAAATTACATTGCTAAAATAAGGCAATGATAGTGTTGTAATACTTTTAAAAACTACAGAATTCAACTTCCTACAGAATTCCGAGAAAATAAAAGGGACTTCTACTCTTTTATTTGGTGAATAGACAAAAAATTAAGAAAAATTATTATTAATAATTTTTAATGCATTAACTTATATTTCATTTGCTGCCAAATAGCACTAACAATTGTTTGTTAAAGAACTTCGAATGGAAAACAACATCACAGTTCGTTTTGCATCTAATACCATTTTGATATTTTCCTTCTGGTTAGTGCTTTTATTATGTCTATTGCTGTTATGTGTCTATTGCTTTTATTTTTGATCGTTTTGGAATATTCTGTTAATATTGTTTTTATTATGATTTTTATATTAGAATTCTGACTTCCCTTGAAAAGTGAGCTGGTCATTTCTTTTGATAATGTTTACCAATTTATTTCTTTGATATATATTTTTCAAGGGTTATATGTGTTTTTATTGTAATAAAACATTTAAAATTATAAATAGTAATGAAAATTATTATTTTACTTACAAATTTTAATAAAAGGACAGTTTGTTTTTTTAAATTTTTTTAAAAATCTTTATGCTTTTTCCAGTTTTCGTGAATTTAAATAAGAATGAATTAAAAAAAAACCTTTTACAACTACTAAAAAAAAAAAAAAAACAACGTAATTTCACTATTAAAGGTTCTTGTCATAACTTAATAACAGATAAAATTATACTAATAATAAACATTTTGGTAACAACGTATTTAAAAAATTTCTTACATTAAAATAAAAAGTATGTAGAATAAATTACAGAAAAACCTTATTTATATAAAGCATTTCTTTTACAATGATGAAAATATCCATAATTAGGGAGAGCTTACATTAGACGAGTATATTATTACTAAAAGTGTATATAGAATATTCATTTTTTAAAAATATTTACCTGAAAAATGAATGCATTTTTTTCACTCCATCTTATAATAATAAAAAACGCAGTATAATAACTTTTGAATTTTTAATTAAAAATAAATAAAATATTTTTAACTTAAAAATATTTTTCTAAATTAGTTTTTAAACAATGAATTTCCGTTCTTTTTTGTATAGACATTTTTAAGTTTTTCTGGTTAACTTTATAAACATAAAAATATATTTATCGTAAAATAAATGAATTCTTATTCTTATTACAAATAAATTCAAAAGATTTTTTTTTTTATTCGATACGCTTCATTAAATCATGCATACAAAGAAGAGTTCAGAAATTCTTATCTGCATTTGATAAATTTAAACCACAGTAACTAAAGTTGCATTACATTCCTAAGAGGAAATTATTAAAAAAAGATTGATTCTTGATTACGAAAACATTTCGATTTCTAATATTCTTAAGAACAAAAATGTAAGATTCTCTTTGTACGTTCCAACATTTTAGAAATTCGAATTCTTCCATTTCAGATAATGTTCTAACATAATTAAGCTTCCAGTTGTTTGTCATGAATCATATTCTTCTTCTAATAGCGAAAGAATTCTTCACCGATTCTTCATTTGTCAACTGTTTCAATTATTGGGTGGCTTGTTGTTACAGCTGCTGTTTTCTCACGAGTTTTCGAAAAGCTAAAAATTTATGTTAGTGTAACAGCAGCGTAATCAATATCTTCGGATAGCAACAGATTATTATACATGTAACCTTTGCTATTTTTAGCAGTGCAAAATTTTCAAGGTTGAATTGCTGGGCTCAGCTGAAATAAGCATTTATAATTAACTTTCGAGGTGTAGTAAAAATGGATTAAAATCAAGTTTAAAGATTGAATGTTTAATAAACTTGTACTATTAGCAAATAATTGCTCACTCAAAATTGTTTAGTGTTCATGTTTAAAGTTTTCTGTGTATTGATATGTGTAGGATGTGTTTGAGTGTTGATCCGATAAGCAGATGGCAGCACTTGACGCGTATATTTTTAACTGAAGGTGAAGTACTTCCTCTAATGAACGTAGAAAATGTCGCTGTTTATTGATGATTCATTATATAATTTAAATGTTTGTAGATATTTGTACAAAGATGCATGAAATATATCTGAAAAGGAACTCGTCTATTTTCATTTTTTTTAGATTAAATACCCCTATACAAAAAGCCAAACCACACCATATATGAAGTCGAATACTTGTTTGTACACGTACAACAGATATGCGAGGCTTAGTATTTCGTATCACTAATAAAAATTATAATATTGAAATCTTATATTTTTGGATCCATTAAATTTTGCACGAGCGCCCCAATATTGCAAAAAGAGTATCATGAACTGTTTTTTAATTAAATTACGGTCATTAATTTTAATAACAAATTAACAATAAAATATAAGAAAACAATTTTTACAATAATTCTGTCTTTTTTTTTTTGTAGTTTTCATAAATAAATTAAACCAAGTTAAATATCAAACATAACAAAATGTTTTTTTTTTTTTATAGCCAACTCATTTATTTTTATGTATTTTCTTTTTCTCTTTACTTCATTTTAAAGGATTAATATTACATCAGTTGTGACATCAAACTTATCATAACAGTATTTTTTTTTTTTTTATGAGACTGAGAATAGATTTAATTTATGCATGAATTTATGAATTTTGAATGAATAAAATTTGTTAATATGGGATGGTGAAAATTAATTGTTATGCTTTTTATAGATAATTAAGTTAAATGAGGTAATTTATGAATGTTCTAATATTGTAATGAAAAGTCAGGCTGCAATGCTTTCGAGATATCTTTTCTGTTTTAAATGATGGATGTATCACGCATTTGTTTTTAGACCTTTATTTACTTGTAGTCATAACTACTGAGAAATATTATTTATCTTTTTATATTATTGATTTCTAATAGCAATTTTTACATTCAGAAAAGTATACAAATTAAATAATTTCTTGTGCATTTTGCATACTTAAATGTAACATATTGAATTGCATCATATTCACTTAGATTTTGACCTTTAATTTAATTTGCCAACTCTTAATCTTATTATATTAAAAAAGCATAATTGATTTATTAAAAGGATAAAAACACGAAACTCAATTGGCAAAAAATCATTTCTGCTCTGGCTTCTAAAGATGTAATTATGAAGTTTAAACTAATATGAAGAACTCTAATATTTTTTGCATTTGTTAAAAAAAACAATTGAATAATCTCTTGTGGTACAATTTCAAAAATCGCAAATTTCTGCACATTTAAGCATTAATCAAGTTTTTATGTATTTTGCTGTATTAGGCGTAAATATAAGGCACTGGATTTGATATTTTATTTTTAAAAAATCATTGCCATGGCTGTAAGTTAAAAATGGATTTCAGCCTACATTTTAAGAAAATGTTTATCGTAATTACAATAAACTAAATAACAAATAATTAGGAACAACATTAAATTATAATAATATTCTAATAAGTGTTTGTTTACTTGTAAAAATCATAATTACTTTTTTGTGTTATGTTAAAGAAAAATTTCGCCAATGACATTTTTTTAACCACGCTCTTTCTTTCAATTGTGAACTCTCGTCAAACAATTTGAAACTTGAAGCCAATCATCATTCTTCCATGAAATCAAGTCAAAGGGAAATTTTTATGGTACATGCTTTTAGATAGCTCACATTTCAAAGGTTTGAATTAATTCAAATTATTCTTGCTAACTCTCAACATCAGAATAACCTATGATTAAAATTAAAAAAGAAATACTCTTAGTACAACTTCTATCTTAATTTTCAAGATCTAAGTACAAGATCTATTCTTAATTTTCCAAAATGATACGCCCTTATTCTACGGAGCTTAAGTGTTAGCATCACGGATGACAAGAAATCATGAGAATTGTAAACAAAACAAGTAGGCAACCGGATTTTCTTGGTAGATAAAAATATTCTTATAAGAATTATTTAAAATTCTTCAAAAAACCCGACGTGTTCGCATTTTGAAAAGAACAGTTCTACAATCGGAATATCATTAAAATCAAGAAAGGAGATATTTGTCATATATTATATTTTATTCAATTAATATAATTGGATTTAATGTAAATCCCATGTTGAAATTTATAGTATATTAAAATACATAGCTAAAGTGCTTTTTTAACATTCCTGTATTGATATGCAATTCAGTTAAAAAAAAAATGTTTATATTTGTTATTACAACCTTGTTTCAAAAAAGTTTTATTTCATTAAATTTGTTTACATTCTAACTTTTTTTCAAACACTAAGTATAGTTTAACTTGTAAACAGAAAATTAACAAAATGTTTTTTTAAAAATATCCAGTAAAAGTAGCTATTTTAAAATTTATATAAAAAGTTTAAGGCTTTTGCACGCAGTTAAAAGTTTGATGAAAAGGAATTTGTGCATTATATTGTACATTTATACAACATATAGGCAGATTAATTAAAAGCGACAAGGACAGATCAGATTCTACGCTGGGCATTAGACTTCATTTCTTGCACAATTTTTGTCGCATTTTTCAATTTGGAATCTTGAAAGACTTCTTTGCAAGATGGAAGAAAACAACCAGAGAATATTTTTATATATTTATCATTTATATATTTTATGAGAATCGATTATACATTTTATAAAGAAGACTTATAATATTAATAATTCTATTCGAAACAGAAATTCAAATGCTTTGATAATGTATTTCTTCAACAACTAAAAAGTGAAAAATTTGCAACATATTTTATTTACCACAATTCAATGCAGTATAAGTATATTAATAAATATAAGTACAAACTAATAAACATTTATATCTTTGTAAAATTTTCCGTTTGTATTAAAAATTAAAAAATAATTATTAAAAGCACAAAGTTTTCTGCACATGTTGTTTTCTATACCAAATGCGATTTCAAAAGCAACTTTATTTTTGTGAATTAATAGAATCGACTTACAGGAAGAAATCAGATGTTTGTTTAATGACCCCAGAAGAAGTCAAGTTTTCTTAATGTAGGGTTGGACGTGAGAAATCTGTAAGCCGGAATGTCCTTTCTTTGGTTGTGAAAAAAGGAAGGTGAGAATCTTTCTTCCCACTTGCAATTCTTAAGGGTGTTCGTTCAAAATTTTGATAGGCTGGCAACTGGCGTGCCGATTACGGAGTACCAATGGGAATAGACCCCTTAACTAACTCATCTTAATTCATATATAAAATTTACGATTTTTAATAAGGCTGCTTAATGTTAGTATATGGTAAAAGTAAAGTTTCTAACGAAAAATACTAAAAATAAATAAATGTAAGATAAAAAATAAAAAGTTAAAATTATAGTTAAAAAGAATTTAAATTAAAAAAATTCTGTACAATTAGGGACCAATTTATTTTTTAAAAATAACCTAATACAGAATATTAAATGGCTTAAATAGGTAGGCCTTGATACATATGATTTTAAATCTCTTTAAATAATTAGAAAAGGAGGCTTTGAAGAATAACTCCAATTAAATAGTTCACATATTTTGGGAAATTTAATACGTACTGGAGCACCTCCAACATGATAATTTGATAGAATCTTAAAGAGTGTTACTAAAGCCCAAACAATGACGGCAGCATTCGAAAACAATAAGAATATTTGCAAGAATCATTATTCCGTGAATCATCCTACTGTACCTTACTGCACTTTAATCATAACAATGCACCTCGAATCCCAGACATTACCCAGTCCGCTAATTGCAACTCGCCACGCCATCACCCTCCAGTTCTTGCCATAAATAATCCATTTCGAAAACCTGCTGTCAAATGACGACAGGAATTCTGTCGCTTTTCCGCTGTCTTGGTGCACGAAATCTCATCAAGACGTCATGCAATGGGTCAAGTATTGATCCGGCACGCTCAGTTCTTGACACGGGTCTTCTCTCACTTAAACAAATGCACGGCCGCGCAGTGACGGTCGCAGTCAATAAAAGGGTGGGCTGGTGCAGACGGAGAAGATGTGATGGCCATGAAAAACTGTTTTGCTTTTTTGTTTGGATGGAAGTGTTGAAAGGGTTTTGATTAATGAAGTAGAAATGTGCGGGCAAGAGTTTGCTGAAAGATATGTCTTTGGTAAGAATTGCGGTTTCCATTTACAATGGGATTAATGTCTTGACATTTTAATTACGCTGAAAATAAAGAAGCAGATTGTTTTCTTTAGTTTGCCAACAAGTTACTGTCGGTTTTTATTTTATTATATTTATTATGTCGGTTTAATGCATTATTATTTATTCTTCCTGTGAATGCTTTTGTCCATGATAAATTACTGCTTACAGTATTTGTTGAAATTATATTAACCGTAGAAAACTTTGGAGTATGTTTAAGGAACTTGAATACAATTATATTATCTAGGAATAATTCATCCATTGTTTAAAAAGTTGTATGTGTATGCCTTGGGGCGGAAAATGAATTCAAGATATTTTTATCCGTTTTCATTTAAATATTTAAAATAAAGCCTTCAAAGCTATGTTATATTTTCAAACTTTAAAAATGTTTTCATCAAAATAATTCAGTTAGTTAAAGCGAAAAAGAAAATTTAAACTCTGAACATCTTATGTATGAATAATGGTCTTCTTCATTGGTGCAACAGCCCCTTGGTGGGCCAAGGCCGTCTGCCTACTAACAGATTTCGAGACAGGATATGTTATCTTTTACGGAGTAGGGTTGTCAGCCCAACCATCTACAGTCCCATTAGACCGGGACCTACGCTTTAAAGTGGATTCCGAGCCACTACAAGCATCCTTGGCACAGTCGGGAATGAGCCCGAAGCCTGTAGCACCTAGCGCTAGTCACTCGGCCATCAGGCAGTAGGCTTATGCCGCTTGAAAAAAGATTTTTGGGGAGATTTAAATTGGTTATTTGCAAGGATCGTAAAATAACTCTAGGTTCATTTTATGTGCGAAGGATAAATAATCACAGGAAAAATGAAAAAACAGTCATTTTTTTAAATTTAACATGCTACATGTTAATTAAACCTATTTCTGTAAAAAATGATTTTTATTTTTATATTCGATGAAGTCAAATATTTTATGCATCTTTTATCTTTTTATTTATTTATTTATTTTTGTTGTTGTTGAAATATTCTTATATAGGCGATTTATCTAATTATTATTGAATCTACAGTTGTTGCATTATTGAAAATCCTCTATTTTGTAGGAAATAGTCCTTCGTTTCCTATACTAACGACTGCTTTAAAATTTTAAACAAGTAGTTTTATATTTACTTTAACTTTTATACATATTTTGTGCCCCGTGAATTGCAGAAGAAGTCATCAGAATGATTAACTCGTGTTGATATGGAGAAAAATTAATTTCTAATTTAAATAAGTAATTTTTTTCAACATGTATGTAAAAATAGCTATTGGTTCCATGTATGTCCTTTTCGCCATCTTATATTTTTAAATTTAGATAATTATCTATTTTTTTGCTTTTAAAATATTAATTTGATAATGTATACAAATTATTAATAGCGAGACATTGTCATAAGCTGGTCTTCAAATTTTGGAGACATGAATTGAAAGGTTTGCCACACTGTTTTTAAATAAAATGTGTCATTATTGCCCTTTTAACTATAATAATGATTATTCATAAGTTAATTGAATTTATGCATTAATTTTAGTCATTTTTTAATTTTTAATGACACATATTAGGAGATCCAGTTTTTTAGGTTCCTTGTGTGTCATTAGTAGAAAAGAAAACAGTAAGAAAAGAAAAAAAAAAAATACCTCGGAAGGTATATAAAATATGATGTGATGATAAAAACAAAAAAATTAGTAAACATTAATAATGTATAAATACCTACTATGACCCACGAGTAAAACCGTCGTCACATATTACTCGTTTATTTCTTTTCGTACAGATTTATATTTTAGGTCATTGAGCAGTTTTTAATCTTAATATATATATATATATATATATATATCTTGGAATGTTAAAGTAGAAAATGAAGATTGTTTGTTAAATAAAATAAAAACTTTTTATCTTTCTCATATTTTCATCGTATTTATATTTCAATAAATAAATAAATTAATTAAATTAATAATTAATAAATAAATAAATTATAGAATAATAAAATTAGTAAATAAATAATTAAAATTAGTAAATAAATAATTAAAATTAAAAATCTGAGTGTTTCACAGAAACCATTTTGTGATGAACTGTATTCATAACACCGTTCCACTGTAATGGATTAAACGTTTTGTACGTCTCTAATACAGTGGTGGGTATGACAACAAGTGTCTATGTTACCATGTTAGATTGGACATCTATGACATAGCTTTAAATAGGGCATAATGAACGTCTATGGCACCGTGGTATGTTGGACATAAAAAATACCTATGAAGCCATGGTGGATTTTACATAATAAATGCCTATGGCATTCTGGTGGAGTTGGATAATAAATGTCTATGATACCATGGTAAGTTGAATATAATGTCCATGACATCGTGTTCTTTTGGACATAAACGTCTATGGATAAGTGGATTTTTACATAATAAATACGTATGGCACTGTGATGTGTTGGATAATAAATGAGTTTGAGTTTTCTGTGACACCATGGTGAGTTGAATATAGTGCCTATGGCACCGTGGTAAGGTGAACATCTATGGCACCGTAGTGTGCTGGACGTGATGAAGATCTGTGACATCATGGTGGGTTACATAAAGTTCAGAGCGAATTTTCGTTTTCATACAATTTCACCTTAGCTGTATTGATGGCATGAGTTACAGCAGATTTTATACCCTACAATATTTAATGAAAATACGCTTACGTAAAAAATATCCTCTAATCTAATGGTAACTTGCATTTGCCCTTATTTCAACACGGTAAAATATTATTTACTTTAACACACGGTAAAATATTATTCTCTCCAACTAGCTTTTTATTTTTGAATGTCTTAATAAATGTAATTTTAAATTTAGAAACAGTAAAGATTTTAAACTATTGTGATAACTGTAATTTATTATACCTGTAAGGGAAAAAAATAATTATCAAAAAATTCAGCAAACCTCTCTAAATTATTAAGAACAAATCTTATTCATTTTATGGCGTGATAGTCGTCAATTTCAGAATTCTCAAACAAATGCGTTGTTTGAAGAATCAGGATTTATTTTATTCCCAATTTCAAACTGCGAATCCTTTTTCCAGTTAGTAAGTGATTAATAACAAATTTGAAATTCAATTATTAAAACTTACAAAAAAAAAATCCTCACTTTTTTACAGCTTTTTGATGTGGAAACATCCTATAAACTTCTGCTCAGGATTGAAGCTTTATGTTGAAATGGTAATAACTTCTGAAGCTTATTACAGTTTGAAATGGTAATAACTTTTGAAGCTTATTACAGTTTGAAATGGTAATAACTTTTGAAGCTTATTACAGTTTGAAATAGTAATAACTTGTGAAGCTTATTACAGTTTGAAATGGTAATAACTTCAAAACTATCCATAATGGGAAAAATCTAAATAGATCATCGTAAAGAGGAAAATTAAAAGATTCCAGTAAGAAGAAGGGACGCCATCTAGAGGAGGGGAAGGAGCAGTTAGTTTAGAATCCTGCATTATGCTGTCAGTTCTCGCTATTATATCTCGAGATCTAGACATGTTACGGGTGTGATAAAGGGCTCATTGAAAAGTTCTAATGTAGATCTCACCTACCGTATTGTACTGTTTGGAAAAATACATCTCATGTAACTAAATACAGAATGATTAATACGTAGAATAAGGAATACATTTGTGATGAATTATTGTTAGAATTGATTCAATTCGTTGTGCTGGAAATCAATGAGATGATTTATTATTGAATCACGATGATTTATGAAAAGTAAATTTTAATTATAATAAGCATTACGAATGCTATTAAAGGAATGAAAGATTAAAAGGTTTTATTTAGTGGTTAATCAATGTAAAAATTCCTTCCTACGCACCAAATTTCGTGTGAGGGGGTTGATTAATTTTTAAACTTTAATGAACAAGAGAATTTTCTAATCTGGATTACAAAAAGTGTTTTCTAATTTATGAGGAGTTCGTGTCGCATTGTTAAAGACCAGACTTTAAGTTACCAGAAAAAAAAATCATAATCCAATTTAGTATGCTTAAAAACTGAAATATACCATTTCTATGAAATTAAATTACACATATTTTATGAGTAATGTCTCAGTTGAGTTTCATTTGTAATATTTTGCATGCATACTAATTAATACAACTTATTACTTATTACAAAAGCTTTAATACAAGTTAGAGCTATTTTTAAATTGGTAAACGAGAGAATATTTTATCCCTACACTATTTTTCTTGTAAATTCCTATCGATTCAGAAAAATAATGATAATAATAAAACTCCGATGAATTCTGTGGAGCTTTTAAAGAACTTTCAATATCTGGTTTTTTTAAGTTTTATTTATTTATTATTTTTTTTTAATTTGTTGGTATTACTTTAACTGGAATTACTTCTGGTGAATCATCAAGCTTAATAAAATTTTGATCATCGCGCATATTTACTAGTTAACCGAGCAAACTTTAACTGTTTAAATGCAGGCCACAACTTTCTTATCCTTAAAAAAAGCCATTCTTCTTAAGAGTTTCTCAAGTTTGAATAAATGGAATGAAAACGGTCAGCTACAATCTTTTTTTTTTAATTGTTCGGTTTACGTGTGTGGTAGAGAAAGAATAAAATAAAAATGGAAAAGTCTCTTCTTCCTTTTTTGTTGTTGCTGTTGTTGTTGTAATAAAGATGTATAATTTACACAACTGAATCCTTTCTCTGACAAAAAAATCCCACCATATAAATAATAACAGTGGTTTCTTTCTAGAAAATTCCAATGTAGTGAGTTGTTGTGCTGTTTCTTATGACACTTGGTCGACAGTAACAGTTACACTCGTTACAGTTACACCAGTAACAATAGCATAACGACATAACTAAGTCCATGAATCCGTATACTCATGGAGGAGGGAAAAGGGAGGCGGCTTCTGTTGGGATGGAGCATCCGTAGGTAGAAGTCTGACTTTGGATCCGATTCGCTGAAGAAGGAGGGGCAGTGACTTCCGGGAGAACTTTTTAGTGGGAACTACCCGCATTTGCGTATCGCATAGGTGAAAACCCAGAAAACTCCCACCAGGTCCGATCAAAGAGGCAAGATGCAAATCATCCCAAACGCCATCGGGTCTCACGCTTTTTTTGAAACAGCGTCAACAACAAAACCGCCAGCGGATGGACGCTCAACCCTAATGCTCCGCCCCATTACCATTAAGCCACGAATCGGGTCGTGAAATTTGAACAATTTGATGATGATTCCTACCAGAAATCTAAGATTTAATCTCATAATTACAATTCTTTTTTAACCTTTATTAATCTGAGTTTATTTCCCAGTGCTATTTCTTGCTATTTCTCTAATCATATATTTCAGTCGTACGCACATCTAAGCTGTTAAGTTCTTGTGACTGAGAAAAGCATTACTTCTAGTAGCTTTAACTCATTCCAATAAGTCAAAATCTTTTTATACATATATATATATATATATATAACATATGATGAAAAACCTTTAAGATAAAAAAAAAGTTCTTTGTTATAACATAAAAAATAATTCCAAACTTAGAAACACGCCTACTTTATAAACTTGAATAACATGAAATAGTAAAAAAAAAAAATAAATAAATAAATAAAAAAATTTGTTTTGAAACTCTGCCAAAATATTTCATAAAAACAAGATAAGGAATAAAGCTATCCAACAGCATGATGGCCGAGTCGTTACCAAAACCTGTTCAAAGCATCGCCATTCACATTTTCTTGGCAGCCTCTTTTTACTCAGATGTCGTTTAGATCTCTTTCCAAGGAATTGGTAACTTAATTCTGCGATAAGTCGCTCAAATAGGCCTTTGAGTTCTTTTGATGTCCTGGCTGTTACGATGCCAATATGCTTGGGCTCGGGCAACGGTTATGGTCTTCTGGCTATGAAAATGGCTAAAGGCCTATTGAAAACGGCCGTTACTCGTGCATTCTTCGTTATGGTATTGGCATGATCGACTTCAACAGCATTGCTCCTGCTTGTGCCAATTCAATTGATTGTACGGTGAACGTCCGGTGTTGTGAGATGGTACTTATTTCAGTCGAAAATATGTCGGTTAAAATCGAGATTCCAGCAATCTGAAGTAGTCGTCGCCAATCTTACAACTCGGAAAATTTTGCCAATTTCTTTTAAGGTTGAAGTAGTTTAATAAGAGGTATTCGAATTTTTTCTTTTGTTTTTTCAAGCATTATAATGATTATTTTTATGTTGCTTCTTACCCCACTTGATAGACAAATCCAAGACATCTAGACAAGTCTAAGAACCCGTGTAGTCTCGTGGAGGGGAGGGAAAGGCAGCTTCTGTTGTGTTGGAAAACCCGTATGTAGAAGTCTGACTTGGCTCCGTGTCGCTGAAGATCTTTTTACGGGTTAGGGTTGTCAGCCCAACGCCCTACTGTCATATGAGACCGGAACCTACGGTTTTAAATTGGATTCTGCACCATTACAAACATCAGGGCAGGGGGCGGGACTCGAACCCGAAACCTGCGGCCCAGAGCGCTAGTCACTCGGATATCAGGCCCTGTGTTTTATGTTAAATTCATTGTCATGATTCTGCACTTTAGGATTCCGATTTCGCCGAGTCTCCCGCAGTATGTAGTTAGCGCAGTTTTTTTTTTTTTAGGAAGGGACTTGGCGAGAGAATCAAAACGAAAAAAAATCGCTAAATAAACAAGAGGGACCTTAAAATACACAACTCTCTTCATTGTTATTTGCAGAATTTTTTTAATAAAAATGAACAGAAATATATCATTGTTTAAAAGGATTAATCAGAACAAAATATCTTATAACCGTATGTCGGCCATTGAGAGTTGGTGTTGCTACTCATCAAAATACGAAACAAATTTATTTTTACCTTATTAATTATTTATCATTGATTATTAAATTATTAATAAATAATTTCTTCTTTATACCGTTAATACAATCAAGGCTTTGTAAAAACCGTTACTTGAATTCGCGCTAAAAACCGTTATTTTTCACTTTTCGAACGGGTTATTGCGCTTCGCATTAGTTGATAAAACATCTCCAATTCATTATTTTCTTAAAAATTTTCCTATTGTTTTGTGCTGTTATCCACATTTTCTTTAGTCAATTGATAGAGTTGAGCAAGGATAGGTATGAATGACAGGTGAATGAAATGGAACTTAAGTTGAATGAATTGCAAGTAGTTATCCACTTTCATCTTTTTTTTTTAAATAATATTATTTTATTATTGGATTTCTGCATCGTAAGCAACATACAAAATTTTGGTGTAATAACGATTAATTTTGGCATTATATTGATACATTTTGGTGATTTTCAATAAATGTTTTGTAAAGTAGTGATAAAATTTGGCGTCAAAGCGATTAAATTTGGCGTAGTAGCAATTAAGCAATAAATATTTGAGGTAATAACAATTTAGCAATCAATTTTGGTGATAGATTTTGGCGTATTGACAATTTAGCACGAAAACTGTAACTGCGGCAGCCCTTTTTTCGTTTACTTGTCGATTTTGCATCCTAGATATCTATTTGGCACAGGGATACAGGATTTTTAGAATTTTACCCTAATTTCTTTTCTGTAATTAAATAATTTTTTTTTCTGAAACAGGCATTTTATTTTTAATATAGGAAGTAAAATAATGAACTGAATATTGATGAACATGATGGATAAAATATTGCGAATATGCTGAACAAATAATATGAACAACGAATTTTCTCTAAAATTATTATAGTATTATTTCCAGCAATATTCATACTTTGCATGCTATAATTTTTTCTTGCATGCTTTCTAACACTCTCTCCTTGGTTCTTCCATTTTCATTTCTTCTTTACCAAAGGTGAAAACATTTTTGGCACGTGTTGTTACGTAACCAAAATTAAATTCTTAATGCACCATTTTTATATTTTAAATAATAATATCTTGAAAAATCATTGAAATGTCACAAATCTTTTATGAGCTTTGCGACTCTAACTCAACTCTACCTTCGGAGGAGATACTCTATCTGTATTTTTATAAATATGCTGTCAAATTTTAGTGGCATTGATATTAATTGTGAATTTTCACTAATGTTACTATTCAAATTAAATTCATGAGCTGACAAAAATTTTATGTATTTTTCATTTAAAAAAAACAACAGGATTTGTGTGACTTTTTTAGGAGTACCTGTGTGAGAAACATGCCACTAAACCTCCATATTGAATTCCTAAAGCGAAAAAAAGATAGTTGCAGCAACGGACATGACTTAAGGTCATGTTAGCTGTAAAACGTACCAAGTCATATTCGGAGACGTAAGTCATGTTCTGAGATGTGAGTCATGTTCATGTTTAATAAAGTCATGTTTGCTGTAAAAGTTGACTAAAAATGACACGCAATATAGATCCTTTTTTTATCGATAGTTTGAATTTCACATTAAACAGTTTTTCATATAGGAAGTGGTGAGTTTTATTTTCCAAGACCTTCTGCAACTGAAAATGATTATCTCAATTTACAGAAATGGGCTTAAATATCGTTTTTTACCTGTATTTGAAATGCTGTTGCGTTTCCAAAAATTTTCCTCGATGATAATCAAAATGTACGGCACTAATGTTGGTTGGTTTGCTGCACAAGTGTGCGCGGCACTAATGTTGGTAATAGCATCGTAATTTTTTACTTAAGATTAGTTTTTGTGTTATTCACCCAAAGATCCATTTGAAAAAAATATATTTTAATACTGATTTCTGAAAAAAAAAAAGTAGCTCAGTAGATGGTCTATACTTGCAGCCGTGTACCTGTGCAAGCGGACCATGCAGAAACAAAAAACGCGCCTGGAGCTGGCAGACTACGAGGCCGAGAACCTGGCCGTCTTCAGAAGATGTTCTCCAGAAAGTGGGAGTTCATCTTCATGCAGGCGGAAGCAAGCCAAGCGAGTCCTTCCCTTACTTTTATCCAAACAGTCATCTGGTCATTCCAGTTCTTTTACCCTGAATCTAATTAACTAATCCCTCCTTGATTTTCCACAAGTCTCATTTCTCTCGCTTTTCTGTTAATTCTAAAATTTCTTCCAATTTTCAAGTACCTTGGTTCCAAAATTTTATTATTTTTCTTTTTTTGCAGTTCAAATGGGATTCTGAGAAATCAAAACATGTTCTTCGTAAATTTCCCATAAATAGTAAAGTCTTAATTTATAAACTAAATTAACAGATTATTACAAATCAATTATTTTCTGATGTGAAATTATTTCCGGGTAGATTATCTTGTTTTAATAAATTTAATAATAAATGATGGTGTTGATATTGATATAGATGGAATAAATTAATATTAAAGTTGTGTTCTTTGCAAATTGAAAACTTGAAAGTGGAAGGGCTTCACCTATATTCTCCACGTGTACCTGTAAAAACAGGTTTATGGGCAAATTGAAAACTTCGAAACAATGCTGAGTGAATTAACTCAGTATTGAGGATTTTATTGAGGATCACTATTTTCCTGGGAGTTTTTTAAATTCACAATAATAAAGTAATTACAGAACCTATAATTTACTGTGGACACTAGTGAGAATTCACGATATTTTGTTTCCAATATCTTTCCTATTTGCTTTAGCTACAAGCTCCTAAAATTGGATCAGTTAGACGTGGAGGGATTTCCCTCCACCTACACACACATACCTGTAAAAACAGGTCTAGTGAAGATATCTACCAACGAATGGGAGGTTGAAGTGGTTTGTTCCATGTCACACAATTGATATGGCTTCTAAAAGTTAATTTGATGTTAGTGATTAAGTCCATGGAATAGGTTCGTTGAATGTCCTTTCATAAAAATAATTTCCTTAGATTTGTTTATATTGAAAGCAATCCTCCATTAGGTGAGCATCATTTCAAGAGTATTTAGAAAGTTTTTTAATATTCTAAATATAAATATGGTTATATAATTTATAGTTATATATTTTTGCAATGTTCTTAATATAAATATGGTTATATAGTTTAGAGTTATGCATATTTAGAACATTGCAAAACTATATATGATTTCTTGAATTTGTGCAACTGAGTAAAATTATGTATACTTTGTTTAAGACTCCGGTACTTTGAGACAATGCCTTGATTGGTACAAGAAAATTGCTTCTAAATTTTGGTTCATTTTGAATAAAAAAAGAGAATAGTTCTTTTGAAGATTTTTTTATTAATGATAACCATAACATAATTAATTTCCTGAAAAAAAACTTGCCTTGTGCATGTATTGTAGTTGCACGTATTTGTACAGAAAATAAAAAGTCAGAACTCTAATGATCCTTTGGGAGAAAAAAACACTTGCTACATTAGTGAATGTTGTAGCATTCTCTATTTTTACTATAGATAACATATAATATAAATATATACAACATGTAATAAGCACAGATGTAAACATGCTTCCTTTCGATTTCAGAGTAGACAAGAAAAGGGATAAGCTGGAACGGAAGGTTCTAGACAGTCAAAGAGCGTGCCTTCTGGGATGTCCATAGACCTGTGGTAAAAAAAATCTGTTTCTTTTTTCATAAATACAGCCAAATGATTTAAGGTTAAAGCTTACGAATGATTTATATTTTCCACAAAAATAGAAAAGAAATAAAATGGATTTACAGGTACGCTTAAGCAAAGATATCTTCATAATAACATATTTAAAAAAAAATATTGATTAGTAATCAATCTATCGTAATAAACATCGTATAAATACTAAACTATCGTAATAAATACTTTAAAAAAAATTATAAGAAATTGTTTTTATCCAAGTGAAGTTTAATAATATAAATAAATATTATTATAAAAAGATAAACTAATTTTAAAAAAAAATTAGCATTTAAATGCGTAAAAAATTAAGATCTTTTAAAAATATATATTTCTTCAAATAAAACTCTTAATTCAGATGCAATAGCAAAATAACTTATAAGCTATTTAAATATATTGCAACAGTACGTTTTCATTAATTATATCTGTTATTCTTAAAATATGCATATTTGAAATTTTTTGCACACTGTCTTAATTAACACAACTTTTTCTAGCAAACCTGTGATGGAATTAAAAGGATAATTTTCAGTCAAAATTTAGCAAATCTGTCATTATTTTTTTTTTTAAGTTAAAAAAAAATGAAGTAGGAATTGTCTCTGATGTCTTTAATTTAAAACAAAAACAAAAAAAAAAAAAAAGATTTTCCGTGTGTAGGTTGATAAGCAGATTGTAACTGGTGTGGTTGGGTTGAGATACTTGAGGCACGGGTTGGAGGACTCAGAGATTTATTGACACACGCACCAACACCATAAACATGCAAATAGAGACATACTATTTAACATATTTAAATACATATAAATATAGATTCGTGAAAGGAGTGCACTTCTAAGCCGAAAACCCGATATTGAGTACGCGCAGGATGCGCGAAACATACTTCCCATTGGGTGTGAGTGTGTCGGCCAATTAACGGGACGGGTGCTAAAAATATTTTCTCTCGAGGTGAGAGAGTGTAAACAAAAACGTTTCTCAACAAAAGCACGTGATTGAGCTGTACTTCCTCTCGATTCTTGAGGCCTCCTGATATTTCTCCCTGAACACCCCGAGGTGCGTAGGAGGAAACATGGTTATAGATCATCATTGTCATTTTTCAATTCACATACAATAGTAAAATTTATTATTTAATGAAATAACATTATGTAATTTTATATCTATCTCAGAGGTAATTCGTCCAACTAGTGTCTTTGTGTTGTAGTCACAGTTTTCAGAAATGAGTAAACTCCATAGCGCGATTAGGACGCCATATATTGGGTTTTTAATTTTCTTCCATGCAAAGATTTAATCCAAGGAAATTTCCCTAAACGTCCCTAAAAACTCCCTAAAAGTCTTCCCTAACTCCTTTAAACTCCCCAAAAATTTAGTTAATCCTGAAACTTTACGTAAATAATTTCCAGATACTCTTGTTTAATAAAAATGTTTTAGTATTTCTTCTTTAAATAACATGAGATTTATATGAAACATGTTCCCTCCTATTCTTTTTATTAAAAATATGTTTAAAGTAGAAACAAATAGGAACTGTTTTATTTTTATTAAATAAATACAAAGTGTTTCTGATAAATATATTTAAAAGCAGTGACCTCAAAAATAAGGTGATTTTTATGTACTATGTAATGGCTAAAAATGGTTTTGAAACCTACAAAGCTGTTCATTTAATCACTTAACAGTTTCCTTTTTGTGCATGCTAATCGGATGATTCTTTACCATTCTGGAAATCCGTGCTTTTTTCCGGATGCAGCAAAGAATTCAAGGAATTCTCGGGGTAGCTAAGTTTTTTAGTCTCTCGTTTTTTTTTGTCACCCTTTATGTCAGAATCAATGTTCTCCGTGTCTGAATTTGTCAATGCATGTACACTGCACAAACTGTAAAGTGGTTAAATATCACTTGATTTTATGTTTGATGTGCTTCTTTTTTAATTATGCATAAAATGTATCTGAATGCCTAACATAAATGTTTTTTTTTTTGTAAAAGTGTTTTGTTTTTCTGAGTAACTCAAACCACCAGAACTTTTTTATTCTTTTCTTTATTTCATTTTTAATTATTTTCTTTATTTTGTTTTTAATTCTTTTATTTATTTATTTTTTTAATTTGATGACTTTTCTTTTCGTCATGCACTCATTTCATTTAATTTATTTAAAAATAATTTATTTTAAGTCTTTTGAAGTTTTTAAATATGAAAAATGTTTGCAACTTGAAAATGTTCATTTTACTGCTTAATTTCTTTTTATCTACAACATAAAATGTCTAGCTGGCAAGGAAAAAAATTCCATCGTGTTCAATATGAAAGCAGTTAAAAATATATCTTGTTCGTATTTCTCGTTTGTAAAAATTTTCAATTCGTTTCTTTAAGCTCTAAAATAACAACATAAATTTTCAACATCAATTTAATTATTTTGGAATTGCTTTCCAATTTTTTAAATAATAGTTTATAATTCAAACGAATAATTTTGATATACCACATGTACATGATTAAAGAGACCTCAAAGTAATTTCCAATCATTTCACTTTTCTATTTTGTCCAATTAAGATATTTTTTTGAATATGAAAATCAATGTTTTCACTTCCAATATAAGCAATACAGCGCCCTCTATTAATACACTTTGATTCTTTTTGACAGCATTTTGAAAGGGGACTTTAATTATAATCACCCTGTATATATACACTGAAGTGACAAAAGTCATGGGATACCTCTTAATATCGTGTCGGCCCTCCTTTCGCCCGGCGAAGTGCAGCAACTCGACGTGGCATGGACTCAACAAGTCGTTGGAAGTCTTCTGCAGGAATATTGAGCCATGCTGTCTCGATAGACGTCCATAATTGTGAAAGCGTTGATGGTGCAGGATTTTGGGCACGAACAGACCTCTCGATGATGTCCCATAAATGCTCGATGGGATTCATGTCGGGCGATCTAGGTGGCCAGGTCATTCGTTGGAATTGTCCAGAATGTTCTTCAAACCAATCGCGAACAGTTGTGGCCCGGTGACATGGCGCATTGTCATCCATAAAAATCCCATCGTTGTTTGGGTACATGAAGTCCATGAATGGCTGCAAGTGATCTCCAAGTAGCTGAACATAAGCATTTCCAGTCAATGTTCGGTCCAGTCGCACCAGAGACCAAGTCCATGCCATGAAAAACAGCCCACACCATTACGGGAGCCACCACCAGCTTGAACAGTGCCTTGCTGACAGTTTGGGTCCATGGCTTCGTGGGGTCTGCGCCACACTCGAACCCTACCATCAGCTCTTACCAACTGAAATCGTGACTCATCGGACCAGGCCACGGTTTTCCATTCATCTAGGGACCAACCGATATGCTCACGTGCCCACGAGAGTCGCTGCAAAAAAAAGGCACTCGAGTCGGTCTTCTGCTGGAATAGCCCAAGAAAGCCAAATTTCTCCGCACAGTTCTGACAGACAAGTCCCTTGTACGTCCCACATTGATTTCTGCGGTTATTTGACGCAGTGTTGCTTGTCTGTTACAATTTACGACTCTTTGCAGACGTCGCCGGTCTCGGTCGTTAAGTGCAGGCGGTCGACCACTGCGCTGTCCATGGTGGGATGTTATGCCTGAAATTTCATACTTTCGGCATACTCTTGACACAGTGGATCTGGGAATGTTGAATTCCCTAACGATTTCCGAAATGGCATGACCCATGCATCTAGCTCCAACTAACATTCCGCGTTCAAAGTCTGTTAATTCCCGTCGTGCGGTCATCATCACGTCAAAACCTCTTCACATGAATAACTTGAGCACAAAATGAAAGCTCTGCGAAAGCACTGCGCATTTATACCTGTTCTACGCGATGCTACTGCCATCTGAAAATTTGTATATTACTATCCCATGACTTTTGTCACTTCAGTGTATATATATATATATAGTTTAGATGAATAGTTCTTTATGAAATGACTTTTAAATGGCTTCTTTCCATGTTGAGAAAGTACAGGGTTGATCATAATTAAAGCCCCACTTTCAAAATGCTGTAAAAAAAGAATTACTCGTCACAATGAGTTCAAATTTGAACTGAAGATACTCGAATAAGGTGGAAACGGTACGACATTAAAAAAAAAGTTCCACCGATATTTCCCATCCAATTGGTATGACCTGGCCGTGGGGGATGGGCTTTCCACTGACAGGGCCACAACTGTCGAATGACTTGGAAGTCATTTTTTCCGTCCAAAAACCGAAACCATCAAGCATATGGAACACTACAATGATATTATTTAATTAGAAACTCATGCCAAATACGTTGTCATTTCGGTTCAAACTATCACTAGCAGCTGAATCCACTTTCTTTATGCCGCCTACAGCGCCATCCATTCATATACTTCGGAACTTTTAATGCCGTACCATTTCCCCCATCTCCAAGTGTCTTCAGTTCAAATTGAATTCATTGTGAAGACTGTTTCATTTTGAAAGTGGGACTTTAATTATAATCATTCTGCGTATTTATTTTATTTATTGCGATAGTTCTTCTCTAAATGCTAATTTTATTGCTCGCATTTCATTGCATGAAATAAGTTTTATAAATTTTTTAAAACTGTAAATAGTTCACATTTGCTGTTTCTTTTTTTTTAAACTAAAATCCCTGTGTTCTTTTCAGCCTGGTTGCGTGAACACGACAGAGATGGACATCAAGAAAGCGTGCCGCATGAATAAACCGATCAAAAGTGCCAAGGTCAGTATCCTCCCACTCTTTTTCTGGCCATGATAAAAAAGGTTCTGGGGTTGAGACACCCCAGAAAATCGATAATATGCCTTGATTAAAAGCTTAGAGATGCAAGTTTTCGGTCTCATATTTACTTGACTTCGGGAATTCGCGATATTGCCCGCCGTCTTTCGACTGCTGAACTAAATTCTGTTCGAAAAACATACTTTGGTAGAACAAAAATTCGTTCCCAGCTCTCACGTAGACACTCGATTTTTATTTTTTCTGCAGAACAAAATCTAGACGAGAAGTTTTTGGTGGATTTCGCGTTTTATGAGTTTGTGCTGAAATATTGTTCATTTTGAAAAATAAATAAGTAATAGTAAAGTTTTCCTTTTTTTTTATATCTTGGAATAAAATATTGTTTACTAAACGTATTTTCTAAATGTATATTTTCTAAATATATTTTTCTAAAGCTGATACATTATGTATTAATTAAGAATGGGATTCTAATTTTATTTATATTTGAGTTATGAACATTCTAAACAATTTGAACAAAATTTTAAACCATTTTTTTTTTTTTTTTATATTGCAAAAAAAAAAAAAAAAAAAAAAAAAGTTTTTCATTTAGAAAAATTTTTGTAACCCATCTTAAATTCTAAAACAGTCTTCTGAGAATTTTGCTGAGTTATTTTTTCACAATTCTTAAATATTTAAATATGTTTTTTTTAAATTTTATAAGAATTAAATATCGTTGAATTACTAACACAAATACTTACTTAGATGTAGAATTGCAACAAAATAAATTTAAACATGAAAATATGGCATTGAATCTTTCATGATCGAATCAACTTGCTGATTATTAACATTCCAATATTTTTATGAAATTTTTTTTTTTTTTTCAGATAGGGTCAGGTGAGATAAATGTAAACGAATTTTATAATTTTAAACTTTCTTACCCCTTTTTTAAGCAAACGACAGGGGAGATGGGGGAATATTGGAAATGAAAAGTCACTACAGTATTTACTAGCGTGTCAATCGTTGAGAGTTTTTTTGCATACCGTATTTTTATTGTCCGATATTTTTCTCCCTAGCGCGCATGCTCCTGGGAAACATTATTATAGATACGCATGCGCAATTTCCTATGAGCATGCGCGCTAGGGAAAAAAAAATATCGGACGATAAAAATACAGTATGCAAAAGCTCTCTAATATTTGTAGCTCAAAAATGATATTTAGCTAATATTAAAAAAAGTAAAAGCTCTTAATTATTTAATGAATTATTATAAATGATTTCTATTTTTACAACTCAGATGTAGCTAATATGTGACTCGTTCAGCATTTCCAGTGATGAGATAAGCCGATCTTTTAGAAATTTTTTCCCTTTTTCTATCAAATAATGATTAAATTAATAATGATTTCAAAGATGTGTCGGTGATTCTTAATGAGAACATACTTATATTGATTTGAACGATAGTCCAGCTTTGATGAATTATTCTTTTTACTGCTACAAGAGCTAATTTGGTAAAATTCTTATTTTTTTTGTGTGTAATTGTGGCTTTTAAGTTAATTTGAATATCCCATGTGAAAGCTATTTGTGTGATGATGTGCTAGATAGGAGAAAAAATGTTAATGCGCTACTGTTTTGATCTTTGAGCAGCATTTTCAGAGTGCTGTGAGTGGAGGCCGAATCAGTCCTAGTGTCTCGGAAGCGGATCTCAACACTCCTCAGGACTCAATCAAAGTAGAGGTGTGTCCTAGTGCCTCAGCTACTAGATTCTTCACAGCCATGCTCGCTTTTACCCGCAGCCATAGTTATGTATGAGACCACATATATGTGCACCATCAATAGCTTTGTCATACCATGTATATGTACCGCACCAATAGCTTTGTATGAGAACACATATATGGGGCACAGCAGTAACTTTGTACGACCACACATTTATGTGCATCAGCATTAACTATGTAGCAGACCACGTATATGTACCACAGCAATAACTATGTGGGAGTCCATATATGTGTCCCAACAATAGCTTTGTTTGAGACCACATATATGCAACCAACAGTAGCTATGTATGAGAACACATATATGTGCACCAGCAGTAACTATGTGCGACAAAGCAACGCATATATGCGCATTTTTTGTACCGTAATATATATGTGCCACAGCCATATCCAAGAGCTTTTGTAGAAATCTTTGATAGTTCTTTCGCTAGCAATCAAATCCTTTACTAGATGGCGCTTAAATACAAAAACAAGCAACTTCTAACATGGATAATTGAGGCAGAGCATGGTTAATTGAATTATCTAAGGAAAAAGATTTTTAGACATTATGCTAACATTTATATTTTTCTACAATAATATATTAAAACTGTATCATATGATGATTCAATGAATTTGCTATCGTGTTTGTTTGGAATGGATCAGGTTTATAAAAAATTATACTTTTGTTATTTACGTAACTCTTCGAACTGTAAAATGAATTTATTTACGAAATCAACATTTTTAAATGTCGTATGGAAACCATCTTGCAGTAATATATTGTGGGATCATAAGCCTGTTGTCAAAATCTGTTTGCTTTCATACGATTTAGAACAGATACATCATAATCATAACCATGAATTAACAATGAACCGTCATTTAAAAAAGTAAGGTCGATTATTTTTTTCACTCAATGGAAAAATATATTGTATGTCAGTTTTTAAAAGTGTGAGTATTAAGATGCGAGTAAATCGAATGTGGCTGTGATAGAGATAGTGATTTAGAGAGCAGCTCTTCACCTCTCACCTGCTCTTTTGACTCAGCACGAGCAGAACAAGCCCTTTTAGCATTATCTCCTGACCAATAGAGCGGCATGCTAATTTAGTCAGGAAGCAAGTAGTGAGAATATCACATAAGCAGTGCATGCATAATAAAACTCCCGTTGACTCTTCTAGATGCAGTTTTTCTAGAGTTTAGTTCCGTTTCTCTATTCTCCCAGCTTTCAGGTGGCCAGTCTTTTCAGAAGAATTCAAAAAAATTACTCACGTTTTCTGCTTGCTTCGCTTCAGTTTTAAGTCCAATAGAAGCGTTATACGTAGAAATGGATTAGAAGAAATTGTTCTTATTAGTATTTCGGCTTATTTTTTACTCTTAAGACCATTTGATACCAAACCTGTTATTTGCTTAAATAATTTTGAAATCAATGATGAAACTCTGCCACACTATAGATGGGACTTACTTCAATTTGTGGGAAGATGGATGAAATCAGAATTTATGTTAAAAATAATTACTTCGCGATGTCCAATCAAACTGAAATTATTCCATACTTTTCGATAGTTTCCAGTGGTATTCAACCTGGTCCCTACCGGCCACTAATAGGCATTCCAGCTTTCATGGTGAGCGGTACGGATTTTGTGTGCTATTACGGCTTGTTTGGGCTTTGTTGGGGTGATATTTTTCTACAAATTTTGCATTCTTATTCCATAATTCAAGCAAATTCATTAATGCAAATATTATAATTAATTTTAAGATGAGAGAGGGTTTAGTGGTTCTTAAAACCACATTGGAACTCCATAACCGGTACGCCCGTTGCCCTGACACAGGTCCGTTCGATAAAGATTCTGACGAGACGTATTCTAAACAATATTTCTTCTTACGAATATGATATATCAAATTGGACTTATTCAGATAAGTTGGGAAATACCGAGATACCACAGTATTGATAATCCGTTTTGAATCCATATTGGATGATCACTTCCAGGAATGGAAGTGTCATGCTATATACGCACTTCCACGTGTTAGGAATATGTCACGTTTCTCACAAAATGATGTAAGTTCTCATTAGATTGCGTCTTTAATAGCTGAATTAGTTTTTGAAATTATTTAAGAAATACTGGATTTGGTAGACATGAAGCAATTTTGTAGTTCTAAATACGGAATATTTATGAATAAATTGTTGTATTTTTACAGGTCCATTACATTTACTTTGAAATCAAAATTGCATTACCATAATGCAAATTTGTATAGGATACCCACTGTTTGTTTGTAACTGTGTGCCGTTTGGTATGGGGACACTAAATAGGGTATTTACTGTAAAAAATTCTCCCATTCACACCAATCTACTTTTTTTTTTTTTACAAGCAACATGAATCATTATCTTTCAATTACGTCTTTCTCCTTCTTATAACATTCTAAACAAAATATGTTTTACCCTATTGCATATAATATTATATCATCTTATATATTTGTTACAGACAGCATTAATACTTTAATGTGATACACATAAAAGAATTATTGAAAGGGTGTAGAAGTAAAAGGTATTTTAATGAGATTTAAGAATGAAGCTGACATCAATACTGTCCGTATAGAACTATATAGGAAAACATTGAAGAATAGGATGGAAAGTTTTTACGTTATGTTTATAAGATACTTCCCACATTTAATTAGATAAAAAATTTTTTTAATTATTTGTATAGTTGTAAACTCAATAGACATTTTTTTTATAGTTTATCAAAAGTTAGTAATACTGGATTGGGTGGAATGACATTTTACAAGAAAGAAACTATTCGATATAAATCAAAACTACATTTAATATTCGTTTGTTGGCATACTCATGTGAAGTTATTTGATAATTATTTTTTTTATATTTCCTTTTTTACGTACTTCCTCTGTAAATTGGTTTTAGAAGTATGAAGTTAACTTGGATTTTAAAGTCACTTTGTAGAAACTTGTTCATCTTCAATCCTTCTGAGGTTATGGGTTTTCAATCTAGGAATGGATTTGGTAATTACTCCATTCACACCTGATGATGGCATTTCACAATTGTCTTTCTTTTATCTTATCTGTTAAATTAATCTGGTTGCTGCATTTTCATCAGTTTTTGTTTCAGTTCTCGTTATTTCTTTCTCATTCGTATAATATTCTATGTCGCATGTAATATTATATCATCTTACACAATTGTTACAGATAGCATTAATATGTGATACGTAAAAAGTAAAAAAAAAAAAAAAAATATTGAAAGAGGGGTAGAAGTACAAAGGTACTTTTATACAAAGGTAATTTAATATAAGAATGAAATTGTCATCAATACTGTTCATAGCAATGTATTTGGTATTTTCTTTATTCACACCTGGTGATAACATTGCACAATTGTCTTACTATATCTGTTAAATCAATCTGGTTGCTGCATTTTCATCATTTTTTTTTTCAGTTCTCATTCTTTCTTTCTTATTCGTATAACATTCTAAGCAAAGTATGGTTTGTCCTACTGCATATAATATTATGCCATCTTATACAATTATCACAGATAGCATTAATAAGTTAATGTGATGAAGATAATTCATGTTAAGTTTATTCAATTTAATTCTTTATATTGTTTTTTGCTACATCAGTTTCGACAACGCTGATGTACCTCGAGAAGAAATCGCACATTTACAATTTGGTTAGTTCTTCTTCTTCTTCATTGGCGCAACAGCCTCATGATAGGCCAAGGCCGTCAGCCTACTGGCAGCAGGGGTTGGATTTTCCTATAGGCTAATTAGGCTTCAGCCTAGGGCCTCAAGATCAAGAGGGGGCCTACATTCAAACTGTTAGCAAAATTAAGAATGACACTATTCTAAAAACAGTAAACACTAGATCGAAAATAAGGTGAAATTCTACACATATGACTAATAAACAAACATAATAAGTAATTTACAAACTTAAAAATGGGAGGTGAAAGGCCCTCATAAGTGGAATAGCCTAGGACCTCTTTTCATCTAAATCCGACCTGATTGGCAGATAAGTTGATAGTTACGTTGTTGTATTTCTGGTACAAATTTTGAAATCCATTGTTCTTTAGAATTACAACAATTAATTAATCACATAATACTTCTAATCTTATAAGAGTACTAATCATTTAGTAAAAAAATATTCATATCATAGAGAAGTGTTATCGCTAACTACATAATACTAACACACTTCTTTAATTTTTCTTATGAAATCCATCCTATTGGTTAGGTGAAGTTTGGTTTGTTGGCGTCTAAAAGTGACATTTTGTTCAGTTGGGAGTTGGTTCGTTATTTTTACGCCCTCACTTTCTCTGGTTTCAATAAAATCTTTTTATCATTAAGAGTTTGCACAACATCGACTCACTTTTATGAAATATTATTGATATTACATTTGCTTACAGAGTAAGTCAGGGTAGATCTTAACACCTCCACTACTGCAGTTATTTTGACAGTTAAGAAGGATCTTTAAATAAAAAAAATTTTAAAAAAGGAACGTGTCGCCGCCTAGCCTCGTGTTTATCGGCTTAGCTGATTTATAACTGATGTTAAAAATCAACGATTAGTTTAATGCGATAAAACAATTATTTCCACATCTAGTTTTAACTTTTTATGTCTGTTTCATTTGCCTTTTTAATTTACCAGAGAATATGAATTCTTTTCTTTTAGATTCTATGGTTTTGAAAAACAACTATATTTTTTATTTGTGATATTACCCAAAAACTTAAGCACTACGTTATGTCGGGCATCGTGAAAATATTATACACAGCCTTTTAAAATAATTGTATTTTTATTATGTATGTGCGAATTTGTATTACAGATAATAAAAATACTTTATAATAATTGCTTTTCTTTTTTAATACCATGGGAAATATTAGCATTGCATACGAATATTAGCATGAGTGAGAATTGCTTGGTTTATCTCTCTACGGTCATTTTTTTTGTTGCACACTAGGGCTAATTACGCCAGGACCTACAATTTAAACTGGATTCAAAAGCACTAACAAACTTCCATGACATTGTCAGGATTTCAACCTGAAGCCTGCAATACAAGAGGCCAAAACGCTAGCCACTTTGCTCATCAAGCCGTTGATGTAATTGCATAAAGTGGATACAAATAATTTCAATATAAAATGATTCTTTTTTTTTTATATGCAATTTGTAGTCGAATGAATAATTTCAAAATATTCAAGCAAAAAACCTTTTCAATCTCAACTTGAAACATAAAAAAGGAATTTCACTATATGCTTCAACTTTCCGCTTAAAAATATTCGCTTATATATTCATTCACCGAATGTTAATGAAAGAGATCTAGAACAGCATTTCCTTCCAGTTCGTAGCTGCTCTGAATAAAGTTGCTTTGAATATATTGGTTCAATCACACTTCAAAAGGTCCAATCACTGTGATTTCAAAAGCACCATCATACTGCATATTTAAATGTATTTCGGAACAATTTCCAGAGAACTGAATGCATAAATGAATATTTTCGTTGCTTGCACTAACATGTGGTGTGATCTTTGCAGATCAGTCCCTGAAGTATCGTCTAGAAAGGAGAAATGTAAAAATATCAAAAAGTCTCAGACCTGTAAGTAGCACTTCTTTCCTTATTGAAAATTTCAAAAAAATTATTCCAATTAAAAATTTATTTATATTGATATTTTAATCTCTTTCACGTAATGTAAGAGATTTGCCTTTCTGTGTCTCTTAAAATTACAATACTTAGAAATCCAATTTTTTTTTTTTTTTATGGTTCCTATCCAATTATTTATTAATTATTTTTTAATTAAATTAAATCTTTATTTTTTGATTGTCTCGTCACCAGATGGCACCACAGTAAAAACCATTCTGCGCCATCTGGTACCATCATTAACAAAAAAATATAGGTGGCGTCAGTTGTTAAAAACATCCCTGTCGCCATCTAGTAGCTTTTGTAGATTATAAAATAAGGTAAAAATTTTTTACTGGTTTAACATATTAGTTTTTCAAGTTTCTTTTAAAATTAAACAATATTGTATTCTTTAAAAAATTACAAAAATAAAGTTGTATAACAATAGATCGAAACTAATTTATGTACATTTTAAAATATTTCAAGTTTAAACCTTACTTTTAATTAAAAACATTATATATATTTTTAATTCGAAATGTATAACCGTTTCAAGATAAAATTACATTCATAAATTTTTTTTTCATTCATTTATTAGAATGCACATCACTGGTTTTTTAAAGATAGCGAAAATATTCGATAATAATAAAAGTTATTTCTGACTCATGCTTTTTTTTTACAACTGCAGTAATCCCTCGTTATTTCGCGAAAAGAAAAATTCGCGATATAATCTCGGTTGTGCTGTTTTTTCTCCAACAAATAATTTGGATATAATGAGATGCTCTGGATATAATATATTTAAGAAAATGATTAGTAATAATTTTATGATTCTCAGTAGTTAAAAAACCCTGACTCATGTAAAAGTTTCTTTACATTTTACTTGTTTGCTCAACTTAATCTCATATTTCAATCGAATTTAACAATTTTAATTTCCTATTGTGATGATAATTATATCCTTTTTTATTTTTTGGTAATTATTATTTAATTTTTTTGTTTAAAAAAATAGATATATTTACAATAAGTAAATCTTAAGTATAATATGCAGAGCTGTTGAAAAGCCTCAATTAGTTTATATGTATATATACACTATCTGGAAGAAAGTGACGGACACCCCTCGAAAAGTAGAAAAGTCGACAATACAGCTGCACATGCGCAATAATAGGCATCACGTGTCAGCCATATCCTGTGGAATCGACAAGAGTTGTTTTTGTCAAGATGCCGCCACGGGAAGAGTTGTCTGAGTTCGAGAAAGGTGTGTTGGTTGGATTGCATCTTGCCAAGGTGTCATTGGGGAGATATCCCGTCTCCGTAACTGCTCAAAATCAACTGTAGCACGTGTTGTGTGTCGCTACAAGATTGAGGGACATTGTCAGAACCAACCCGAAGTGGACGACCTACAGTTCTCACCAGCAGGGACCGGCGGGTATTCGGCAGGGAGATTCGAAGTAACCGTCAAACATCCATGGATAACATCGCTAATGAGTGTAGACAAGCCACAGGTGTGGCCGTTTCGACCAAGACTCTTCGTATCGAGGCCCATAAGTTGGGGTTACACTGGACGTTCGGCGGCCTTTGATTACGAAAACCAACAAGAAAGCGCGCCTTCGATGGGCCAAAGACCACCGTACTTGGACTCTGGATGACTGGAAACGCGTCCTTTGGAGTGACGAGTCACGATTTACCCTTTTCCGTTCCGATGGACGTGTTTGGGTATGGCGTTTACCAGGAGAACACCTTTTGCCCGAGTGTGTCGTCCCAACTGTAAAGTTTGGTGGAGGAGGATTGATGGTACGGGCCTGTTTCTCCTGGTATGGGGCTGGCCCACTGATGAAGGTTGATGGTGCGATGAATACCGATAGATACTGTGATATTCTCGACAATTATGTCCTTCCTACCTTGTGGGCAACGTACGGTATGGATGATTGCTGGTATCAAGACGACAACGCAACATGCCATGTTGCAAGGAGGGACTCTTGATTGGTATGTGAACAACAACGTTAAACGCATGGAGTGGCCCGCGCAGAGCCCGGATATTAACAAAATTGAACATCTCTGGGACGAATTGCACCGTCGGTTGAGGGCCTGCACCCCACTCCCCAAAAGCAAGCCTGAACTATGGAACTTCCTGTTAAAGATTTGGAAGGAAATTCCTCTTGCCACTATGGCTAATTTAGTGGAAAGCATGCCCAGAACGGTTGCAGCTGTGATCGCAGCCAAAGGAGGCCCTACCTCCTATTAATTTTAATAAATATGGGTTTATGTCGTTATAGTGTTGTGCCCCGTCACTTTCTTTTCCACATAGTATATATATATATATATATATATATACTTACTCATGTCCATAAATTAAGGATAATTCAGATTCACACAGAAATTGAACTCATCACAATTGAACACATCTTGAAGAAGAATATGCAAATTACAGGAAACCACCAGATGGCGCGGATAGTAAATCACAATGACGAGAGTGTAAGAGAGGGGTATAGAAGGAATGGTGGCAAAAATTGTTCACAAGCGCTTTAAAAGCCTTTCAGTGCAATAATCGTAGTTATGGCACAAAGGAAGCATTTGGGTGATTTTTTACGTGGTAGAATTATCGGACGACTGGAATGTGGACGTACCCAGCTGGAAGTATCCGAGGAACTTGGAATCGCCCAGAGTGTCATCTCCAGGCTTTGGCAACGATTCCAAGATGATGGTGATGTGAGTAGATGTTACAGCACAGGTCGCCCCCGAGTTACAATGCCGAATGAGGAGCGGTATTTAGCAGTTACTGCCAAAAGAAACAGACGGAGCTCAGCATCAGACCTGTCTCGTCAGCTCTCTTCAGCTACCGGTACGACAGTTTAAAGGCAGACCGTGTACAGACGCTTAGGGCACATTGGTCTATATGCTCGTAGGCTTGTCAGATGTTTTCCACTTACCGCAACTCACTGTCGCCTGCGATTAACCTGGAGTAGAGAGCATGCATTGTGGACACCGCAACAGTGGTCTTGTGTGATGTTTTCCGACAAGTCCAGGTTTAGTTTGCAGTCTGATTCTCGCCAGACTTTCATATGGAGAGCGCCAGGTACCCGTTACCACCAAGAGAACACCATTGAACGACACCGTTACGGTGGTGCAGGATGGCTCGTTTGGGGAGGTATTCTTGGTTCCAGAACTGACCTGCATGTTCAGAGTGTAACGATGACAGGCCACATCTATCGGGATGTCATTCTGGAACAACATGTACGTTTATTTCTGGGGCGCCATGGGTGCTGAATTTCTGTTTATGGATGACAACGCCCGTCCTCACCGTGCAAACATTGTAGACGAATGACTTCAATTGGAGGATATCACCCGTATGGATTGGCCAGCATACTCACCGGACTTGAATTCCAATAGAGTATGTGTGGGATATGCTTGGCCGACGAATTGCAGCCCGTCAACCCCCTCCCACCTGTCAACCGGAACTTCGGAGGGCATTGCTTGATGAGTGGTGTAATATTCCCCAAGATCAGATTGATAATTTGATACTCAGCATGCCTAGGCGTTGTAAGACCTGTATTGCATCGTCCGGGAGACATACTCCATATTAACCATCATACTAACCATGTTATACTGTTTTTTGTAAATAGGTTCTTTTTTGAAATTTGCTCCAGGAGTAAAATCGCAATTTCTATTAATTATGTCAAACATATAGCATCTTTTTTTGCTCTTTAGCTTTTGTTTAATAAATAGACTTTACAAATAAGTCACATTTGTTTTGATTCTGTCTCTTTCTTTGCCTGAACTTCATTAACCTTAATTTACCGACATGAGTGTATATATACATTATATATATATATATATATAATTTGAAGCATTTGAAAAGTCAGATCATCTACAATAACTCCATGTTTGCACTTTTATTGGCTTGAAGGATATTAAAACCAATATTTTAGTTCTCCCGTATATTTTATGTAAAATATGTAAAATGGATTTGTTAACAAGAGGCATGGCGAATTTATGATGTTGATGGTTTTCAATAATTTCTCATTATGTCCATCTCTTGTAATGCTTCATTAGTATAAGGTATATGAAATTGATATTCCAGTCCTTGCCGCATTTTTTTATATAATTCGGATTTGTCAAAAAGACATAGAGTTTATGAGAGTTTTTTGAAAAAAAAAAAGACAAAAAAATCATTGAAATCTTTTCTTTCAAAGGCACATACAAAACTATTTTTTGTACTTTAAAAAAATATATTTTCCCAAAATGAGTTAAGAACTTTTTTTACAACTCTTACCCAACCAGGCTTAAAAACTAGCGAATAAGATGGTTATTAAAATCCCCATTAGAATTTCTCAGCTTATGCATTTCTTCCATTCCAGATACATCAACTTTTCGAGCAGTACCAGGAGTACGACGCCTCTTGGTGACGCCGGAGCCTTCCAACCCGTGGATCTCGGACAGCGTCGACTTCTGGGAGTTAGAGAAGCAAACGTGAGTTCTCCTTCCTCAAAAATACCTCGGGAAAGAGTGTCTTAGTAAATATTACCTACCACTGATTTTTTACTCTGTGCACCAGCTTCACATGAAGAGTTACGTGTAGAGGTACGCCATCATGTATAAACACTATTCTTATAACACATCTGAGTGTCTGCAGTGCTGCAAATGATCTCTAATACCTATTCATATCGTGGAAAAAATGTCATTAAAAAAAGGATGAATTTCGGAATTGAACTCGCCTAATGTAATGAGTGATCATAATTAAAGACCCACTTTCAAAATGCTGCAAAAAAGAACCACTCGTCACAATGAGTTCACATTTGAACTGAAGATACTTTGAAGAAGGAGGAAAAGGTACGGCATCCAAAAAAAAAAAGTTCCACCGATTTTTCCCATCCAATTTGGTATGGCTTGCCGTGGTGGAAGGACCTTCCACTGCCAGTGTCACGACTGTTGAATGACTTTAAGACATTTTTTCGTCAAAACGCCGAAACAATCCAGCATATTGATCACTGCAGTTGGTTGAATGTGCAGCTCATGGCAAATACGTTGCGATTTCGATTCGAACTATCACTGGCAGCCGAATTCACTTTTTTATATGCAGCCTACAGCGCCCTCTATTCATACACTTTGAAACTCTTTTTTGATGCCGTACTGTTTCCCCTTCTTCAAGTATCTTCAGTTCAAATGTGAACTCCTTGTGACGAGTGATTCTTTTTTGGCAGCATTTTGAAAGTGGGACTTAATTATAATCACCCTGTATTTGTATTACTAAGGTCGCACACAAACATACAATACATAATAATATCAAACTCAAAAACTGTTTGGAATTCAAAAGTGGATACTGCTTTGAAATTTTGTCGTCAGAAATGTGGCATTGTGTACCAGCTTCATTCAAAAGATTATGTATGGAAGAGTACCATTCTGACACTAGTTTTATAACACCTCGAAGAGTCAGTGTGACCCAAAAATGATGAAATTCTCCAATAATGTTACACATGAGGAATTGCGTCGCCAAGATTGAGGTACTTACGAGATTTATCTGTTTCTAAAAATAAATAGGTCCAGAATTAATGTGACTAAATACCATACCATACTATTGCTTAAGAAGGGATTTTCGGACACTCATGTAGATGTCCTTCTGCAGTCAACTGCACTATTCAAAGGAGAGTTGGCCCAGATTGGAAAAAAATCCACCTTAATATAAATTCAGTTTGACGGGAGAAACCTTGTTTGGTATACGACTAGCGTTGTCTAAATCATTGCCAAATGGCTGGATATCAAAAACTTTGTGGGTAGTATAACCATAACAAACACCAAAGAAGCCATATAATAGCATTGATCAGTCTATGACATGTCTCAGAAATACCCAAAGAACAAGATGCAAGTAAGGCAATTTGAACAAATCTGTAGTAAATTTAAAATCTAGTGAACTTCAACCAGGTCCAAGTATGAAAAGAGACAGTAAAGAGAGGATGTGTTTATTGTTATTGTCTCACCTGATTACTAAGTCATATTTCGGCCTTTCTGTGAGAATATTTTGACTACGCCTCAGCGCGTGATAGGCAAAGCTATAATGATTTCCTAAATGCTACATCACACGCGGCTCGTAATGTAAAAAGGAGAAAAAAGTGACAAAATGCGTTATTTTTTAATAATACTTTATCATTCATATATATTTAATGCAAAATGAACTATTATGAGTTGGTTACAATGATATTATGACTGCAAACCTTGAGTGGGGGAATGAATCCTTCATCGCTGTCATGACTTACATCATTCGGATGTTATTCCGAAAACTCAGCCAACACATTTTCAATTTTATTCTCTGTTAGAAGCTTATTGGATGGCAATTTTCTTTTATGGGGGCCTGTAGACCCAGCAGAACTATCATCTCTAAAACTCATATGCCAAGATTGTTTTTCTTTAATAACCAATAAAGCTATCCATTCTTAATTGCATACTTTGACAACTCGCTTCTCCCCTTTACTCCACGCCACTACGCAGACACACCTAACATATAGTGGAGCGGAGAATAAATGTTGAGGCTCATGTCTTCTTGTGTGAGTATTTGACTGGCAAATAAGACATCACTCCATAGCATTCTTTCACGTTATTGGCTGTTTAACGTTGATTCCACATCACCTTCTGGCACGAGAATTAAATTATTAGAAAAACAAAGTCTAAAATTATTTCACATATTTCAATATCAACAGGATTTTTTTTTTTTTTTTTTTTTTTTTCATCTGAATGGATTAGTTATTTTTTTTATTTTTTTACGGGACAAAAAATTTTTTATGGGAAATTCATTATTTTTGTGAGAAAATGTTCATTATTTTTGTGGAAAAATTTTTATGTTCATTTTTTATGGAATGTCATTTTTCGGGGCAACGGGCATACTGGTTACGAAGTTCCAAGGTGGTTTTAAGAATCACGAAAACCTCCACATCTTAATTTAGTTAAAACTTTAGCACTATTAAATGAGTTTTCTTCAATTAAAGAATAAAAATAAAAGAAAATAAAACAATTAAATTTTAGAAAAACATCTCTTGCTCGAGAACAATTAAAGCAAGAGATCGAAAAAGCTAAAGCATCGGTACACTTAGGAGTCCGTTCCACGATGGCCCCCAAAAATTAAAGATAAAGTTAAAATTAAAAAAAAATTTAAACTGAAATAAAAATAAAAAATAAAAGGAATTTACAATTAAAAATATAAAAATAAAGGATACATAAAGTACATCAAAGTTAACACAGACAATAAATCATTTTTTCATTATTTGTTAGTCATAGTGAAAGTCAATAGTAGTAAAAAATATAGTGGTGTAAGTCAAATGATATTAGTCCTGATCCCTACTCCAGTGTAAGTCCAGGGATCTGAACTAATTATGGACTTATACCAAGGTAATAATGTGTGAGCCATTATCCGAATGCTATCCTAATGAACCCTGACTCTTTTTTCGCAGCAAAGACATTCCGCCCGCCGCGTCCGCCGCTGGGCCTTCTCCCTGAAGGAGCTCCTGGAAAGACCCCGCCGGAAAAGAGCAGTTCTACAAGTTCCTCGAAAAGGAGTTCAGCGCCGAGAACTCAAGTAACTCGATATCTCTTTCTCATATATTGATATCTTTTACTTTTAAGAATTGTGTATCCGTACATTTCACAATTTCTTTTAAAGAAACTGCCTTTATAGAAACTTAATCAACAAGTGTTAAGGACAATTTTTGTATAAACTTTTAAGTTTCGTGGTTTCTGAGACATTTCAAAATAATTGCAAAATACTCTTTCACTTAAAAAAAAATGAATGAATTATACTACTAATAATTTTAAAAATAAATCGTTAGGAGCATGATCATGTTCTATAAAACTGTTGTCAAATAAAGATATGATGATACCATGATTAAATTGTTGGGTTTAATCATGGCGTGAATAATATAATGTAGGTAATGAGGTATATGAGGAAATTATGAATAGTGTTCTGATTCACAATTTAAGTGTATACTGCATTTACTATTGTTTTTACAAGATTTTGGGACGCTGTCCAAGAGCTGAAACAAGTGCATTCTAAAGACATTCCATTCAAAGTACAAGAAATCTGAAGTGAGTTGAGCTTTCTTTATTTTTTCTTTTTTAACTTATTCATCACATACAATTCTTTTAGTTTCGCAACTTCTTTCCTCGATTATTATTCAAAAGTGCTTTTTCGTTCTTTTAAGTTTAAATTTTGAGAAATTTGTAAGTGAAAAAGAAATATATTAAAGTTTATTCAGAAAACCAACATGCTATGATGAATTAAATTTGTGTGTAGTGTGCAAGTTGGACAATTGGATTGGTAACTGCGTGGTTAGTGTACACACTTGAGCCACAGGTTGGAGAACTCGCAGCTTTATTGAACACACACAAAAACGCAACATACACACACATTAACTACAGGCAATATTTAACACATTTAAAGGCAAATAATTATAGATTAGTGCAACCCTTTAGAAGTGGAAGTTTTACCTCGCAGGATAGGCGAAAATATACTTCCACTCCATGTGAAAGGCTAGCTATTACGCAGGGTTATGTGAAATATATTTTGTTGGGATGAGAGACTATAAACTAAACATTTTCTCGGCGGGAGCACAAGTTGTGCTGTACTTCTCGGACAAGAACATCGAGGCATACAAATCATTTCTTCTGAATGCCACAAAGGGGCGCTCCTATCAATGCGTAGGAGGAAGCACTGTTATAGGTAATATTAAAATGATAGAATGAAATTTAGCCGTAAGAAAGCTGGAAAAAATAACTTAAAAAATTTAATTTTAGCATATTTCACCTTATTTTGTTGCTAAATAATTTTGAGGTGAGCGAATACAAAGCTCAGAAAAATATTTTCATTCCTTTTTAAGATTTTGTTTAGCACAAATCATTTATTATTTAGTTGTTTCTTTTCCTCCAGTACTATTATAAAAAATATGGAACAAATGCTGTATAATCCTTTTCTTAGTAATTTTTTTTTTTATAATTTGTTGAAAATTTTAGATTGTATACGACTTTCTTAGATTTTACTGAAACATAGCAACATCTGCAAACTTATTTTCTATCGTTTTTTGATGCCTAAAATAACGAAATCGTGTAGGATTGTACTGTATTGAAATTATTATTTAAGTTAAGACCATGCTAGTCTACTTTATCCCAGAACAAAAAAAATGATTGCCCTAAATTTACAGAAATGTATATTTTACATGTAGGTTATTTTAAGTGGCAATGAAACTTTTAAGGAAATAAAGTCTATTTTTTTTTTTTTTTTTTTAGAAAAACATCCAAGCAATATACGAATCGCTTCTTTCAGTTTGTACCTCGCCCCCGACGCCAAAGAAGCCATCAATATCGATTCGAAGAGTTTCGAAAAAACCAAAAGGAACATGGCGAAACCGGACGGATGGACGTTTGAGGAAGCCGAGGTAAAGTTTGAAATACTCTTCACGTATCCTTAAAAAATGCATCAACGTGCATATGTATCTTCATAACCTATATATATATATATAAGTCTCTGCTGTTCTATTAGCAATTGATTTGAACATCTTTTCCTCTGTTTGTTCTGCTTGCGTTTGTCGTGCACTGTTTAAAGTCTGTTCTTGAAGTAGTACATTAGTATATGCCTGCTTTGGTTTAAGTCCAATTTAATTTGATCCTGCTTGGACGGGCCTTTGATACCACAGACTTCATGTTCGAATCCCTGGTAGTGGCATGGATGTTTGTTGGTGGTTTGGAATCCACTTTAAACTGTGGGCTCTAATTAGCCCAAAGTGTGTACAAAATGACAGGCGTGACAAACCAACCAAATCTATTTGGACAAAAAACACTTTTTTTTTTTTTTTTTTGAGTACGACTGCATGAGTTAAAATCGTTGCCATAAGGATGGAGGTCAAATGCTTTGCAACACTCTGCAAGTTTGCACTCCAACAAAGCCAAAAAACAAGCCGTAACAGGAATCACCATAGGAAAATTCTCCATCAGTTCCAACTTAGGGTAAGAAAATAGAAAGAAAAAAAATAGTCAATTTTCATTTAACTATGTCTTTGTTTCTATTTAAATAATTAAATTATTTTATACACCTGCCTTCGTCAATGCATAATATGCCAGCATACAACGAGATTTTTCCCCACGAGAAGGGATGAATCCTTTCTCCTTTATAGTATTCTCTAAGGGGGAAAATTTGTTTGATATACTTCCAAGGATCTGGGAGGGATTAACGACAGGTACTAAGATGCCACTGCAGTCTGTTTTTAATTTTTGCTGGAAAATCTATACATCAAGAAAGCAGAGAAGATTTTTCAATAATAATCAATAATAATCTTTTCCATCAATAACTTCAATCAATGAAGTCTTTTTTTTATTTTATGTACATTTATTAGTTCAAACCTTAAGTATTTATTATTTTGTTTAATTTGTTTAAAACCCGTCGTTCAGGCCCACCTGTACCAGTTGATGAAGAACGACAAATACACGCGCTACCTGAGGTCCGAAATGTACAAAGAGTACCTGAACGGATGAAGAAGGTTAGTTCTCTCTCTCTCTCTCTCCACTGCTCCATCGGAACTTTCGCTTCACTTCAGTTCATCTCATTGCACACAAAAGATAATTACACAATTATTCATAAAAATGTCAGAAAGTCACTAAATCATCAAGCCACGTTCAAAATACTTTTGGGTCATGATCACAATTTAGGAATGTTGATTTGTTCTACCTAACATTCGGTGGAAAGGTAAACATCCGGTTTAAAGGCGGAAACGGACGAATCGATTGCTTGTTAGGGGTACCAGTCAAACATACGCTGCGCAAAAACAACGTTGAAAGCAAAAAAATTTTGATAATTGAGTGTAGAATTTTTCATCGAAATGATGATTTCGAAAATGATTTATTTGATATTATTTAATTTTCAATTTAAAAGTATTTTATTGTTAAAATTAACTATTTTTAATTAATAATTTAAAATTAACTATTTTTTAATTCATAATTTAAAATTAATTGATTTTTTTTTTGCAATATATTTTTATTTCTCGAAACAACCCCATCCTTCCTATGGCACCGCTCTGTTTGAATCCGTCTAATCTGGCCGTTTTGCCAAGTTTTCCGTGATAGAGTATTATTACAATGCTAATTGTTGAAATATTGGTCAGAACGTTATAAGAAAAGTAAAAATTATCTAAAAAAACATTATTTTTCATGCATAAACATGTTCACTTAAACTGCTTTTGAAATATATGAATGAATTTAATTTTTTTAAACGTATAATACAAATCACAGTTATTTTGTATATGTCAATAAATTCAGTTTTAATACATTTTTATATCTGTAAGATTTAATTACAATCTTAGTTTTTTTTCTTTTTCGAGGATTAGATCCCCAATTTACAATATTAAATAAAATAAAAATAATAATGGCAGTTTCGTTGTTTTTTTGCAGACTTCTGTGAAGGGCATCCGATCCGTTATATCTTTCAGCGGTAAGAAAGAGCAGCCGGCCACATCTTCCTAGCATCCTCAACTCTGAAGGAGGTATTTTTTTTTTTTCAATTGCTTATTCGTAACAGCAGCAAATTTCTTCTTCTTCTTCTTTTTCTTTTTTTTAAGTGCAGAAAAATAGCCTCAAAAAGTAGTGAAGGATTTTATTAGACGCAGATTAATTGAGCAATTTGTAAAATATTCATTATGATACCAGTCATAGAATGGTGATAAAAAATAGAGCGCGCACCCCTATTCCAAAAAGAAAGGGGGTGCACACATCTCCCGTCCTTTTCGTACCAGAGTTGGCGCTATATATCGCCGCTCGGCTCCTTACCTCTTCTTCTTCTTTGGTGCAACAGCCCCATGTAGGGCCAAGGCCTTCTGCCTACTCATAGTTTCGAGACAGGGAGATGTTTTTTGTTTACGGGTCATATTAGACAAGGACCTATTGTTTAAGTAAATTCTGAACTACTACTAACATCCATGGCACCGCTGGTCCTGAACAACCTACGGTATCGAGCGCCAGTCACTCGGCCATCAATTCCCTCCTTTACACTTGCATGCAGTTATTTAGAAAACGTAAATATGTTAATCTTACGTTTAACTTTGAATTCTGAACATTCAGGGCATTCTTCTTCTCAAGTCATATACTTATTGAACTAATGCTACTTGAGATAAATGTTAAAGTGTTATTTTGTTTATAATTCGAATCATTTTGTAATAAACATAATAAAACATATTTTATTTTTCATTCATTTTGAGGGTGATTTATTAACAGAATATAAATGTAATAATATTTAGAAACAAAAATATATTATAAAAAAAATATAAATATTTAAAAAAAAAAATTAATTTTGCATCTATTGACAGCTAAAAAAAAATTAACATTTATTTTGAAGATCATTGTCTGACAGCAGAACTCTTTCTCCCTTCACGCTAATTGTAGTGATTGTTGCCAAAAAATCCCAATAAAATTTGGCGATAAAGCAATTTAAAAATAAAATTTTGCTTAGAAAAAGATTTTGGCGAGAGAACGATAAATTTTGGCGTAAAAGCATTTCAAGAATAAAATTTTGGCAGCTATCTCATATGTTAAACTACAAAGTAACGAGTAATAAAAAAATTTTTTTTTTTTTAAACTTAATTCTACTTTTTTTTTTCACTCTATTGCAGAAAAGTCCTTTGTAAATAAAGTTGAAATTTTCTTCTTACATCTTGCGCCATCTATTATTAGATACATGCAACTTAAATCTAAAAAAAACTAAAATTAATTATTTAAATTTAATAAATGAATTAATATTTAAAAAAACAGTATTAACATTCAGTGTCATCCACTGCAAGTTTCAAAAAAATGTATTTGAACTGGAGTGGATGAATGAAAAGTATTTTATGAACGATTGAAAATGTGAACAAGATATATGTAGGGACAGTGGGAACTAATAGAAGAAATTGAAAATTGACCCAAGGAGTGTGATTGCCCCTAAATTAGAAAACCTACTATTATATTTTCTTTTTACCTTATATGTTGTTGTTTTAATGCAGCTGGCAATAGAGAGACAGTTAATCTCTATGGCATAAGCAAGGGCTGCACCTCTTTACTCACTTAGCATTACCCAAGGGGCACGTGTAGCTTGAAGATACACTACGTTCACCAGCACCTACGTTTTCAAGTGGATTCGAACCACTACAAACATGCTTGGCACCGTCGGCACTCGAACCGAAACCTGTGGTACCGAGTGCAAGAGTAGATGTTTACTAATAAGGCATAATTATGGCATTTTTAATTTATTCTAACATAAATGTCTAAAATAAATTCTTGGAAATTAAAATGTCTTTTAAAGTGCACAATGTATTTCCAAGAACGCTTCAACAACAACAACAAAAAATAAGCTTAACATAATTGATTGGTTATGATTTTAAAAGACATTTTTAAAAGGCCCGTATTTTTACCCAAAATTTTCTGAGTGATTTCTTTTCTAATTTAGGGAATCATGTGTGCCTCTTTGTATACATTTCAATAGTGTTTTGGGTTTTTAGTTAGACTTTATTTTACATCTTGGTAAAAAAATAACAATGGTTTTTCTTTGCAGGGACTGTCATCATGTACATAGAAAAAAAAAAAATAGATAGGAATCGATGAGACACATTTTTTTAACGCCTTAACTCAATAGACGAATCCAACTGAAAAAGCAAAGAAGGCAGACTATCCACTGACAGAAATCGAGTCTGATTCTCAGGGGAAAACATGTGTCCTTTCCATTCTTTTTGTAAATATCCTGTACAGGCCAACATTTTTTTTTTAGAAAAAGAGAGAGAGAGAGAGAAAAGAATCTTAAGTCACGCCAACTCCGGACATCATCCGTTTCATTGTCAAGGCCATTTATTAGGTGAACATATTGATGGATCGATATCCACCTCATTGTTTCGTCGGTGACTCATTTTCACGTCAGTCTATTCCGATGCATCTTTATAGGGAGTAAAAAAATCACAACTTGGAGGAGTCTTTAAATGCTGTTATTGAAACAAACTTATCAGCAAGTGCGAGACGAAAGCATACAATCTGTTAACTCTTATAATTTATATGAAGCAAAGATACATCTAGAAGCATATTAGGGGGCGTACGTACGTAGGTCTACACATAAAAAACACGTTTCCATGAGCCAGGTTTAAAATGTAAAATTATGATTGGCTGGTTTTTGCGGGGAATATTTCAGACTTGACTGAGATGGAAGCCCGTCAAATTTATGCCACTGAATTTTCTGTCTCGGTTTTATTTGTTTGGTTTGTCGCTCTGCTGTCATTTTGTGCACACGTTAGGCTAATGAGATCGGAACCTACAGTTTAACGAGGATTCCAAACCACTCACAACCTCCAGGATCATGGCCCTCTCAGTAAATGTGCAGAAGTTTTCGTTTCGGTTCGTTTATCGGGTCTCAAACCGAGATTCCCTCATTTAAGAAACCAATACGCTATTAATCAATCACAGCGAATTAAAAGGCTAAGGAAATTTATATTGCTTATTTTTATTTGAAATTTTCATTTCGAGGTCATATACTTCCTTTTTTGCTTGCAACATAAAAAAAAAAAAAAAAAAAAATCTTTTTTTCCCCCCCCATGATTTAAAAATACATTACTAGAAATAGTAATGTATTAGTAATGTAGAAATTCATTAGTAATGTAGAAATAGTAATTTTTTGAAATGAAGAAATTCATTTCAAAAAATTTTGAAATGAAGAAATAGTAATTTTTACTAAAATTTGAATGTATTCATTTCATAAAAAACAATCATTTTCAAAAAAATTTGTTTAACTTATCAAATTGATGCGTACTTAAATTCAAGTCTGAAACTTCCCGCAGAAACTATTCAGTAGCCTCGATTTTACATTCCTTTCTAAAAAGTCAAGATCTAATTCTTCTTGTTACCTTCTAAAACTTTATTCATTTTTGTGCTCTGCAAAGACAAAAGGCATTCTATTTATTAACTTCATAGTAGAAACTCTATTTTTATGACATCTGAACAAAGCAAATGCATGAAAGTTTTTCGATTTTCACGATCTTCCAATTTAAATATTTTCCTCTTCTTCTATTTTTTTATTGAATTTCTAATTAAATGTGAAGGGAAAAATAATGAAAATTTGAGCTTAATGCTGCATATCTAAGAAAAAAAAAAAAAAGTAGTAAAAAACAAACAAACATAGATGTAATAGATTTAAACGAAAATAGATTTGTTCTTCTAAACTCTCTTCTTAAAAGTAGCTCTAGCTGAAATTCTAAAAAACAATAACAGTTCTATTTCACTTTTGCTTATAGAACAATTTAAAATAAAAAATTAGTCGATGTATCTTGTGAAATTGCAATATTATTTCTGCAGATTAACCTTCAATGCAATACCTATAATTTTTTTTTTATATATAAATTAACTCTTTATGGACTATAGGAATGTGGAAAATAATTGCATGTTTATATTTAGTTTTGTGATTTAGCCTTTTATTCCTTTTTATTTTTTTAATTAGTTTTTATACCATTTTAAAATTCATTGTAAAGCATAATGCAGTAGAATCTCGAATTACCCATGGACAAGGAACAGCAGTGTTATTATCCTTGGTGTTACATTTATTGAATCACTATCCTAGGACATATTAAAAAAACCTATATAAAAATAAATTCAATTCAAGATGACCCCTATCTATGAATTTATTTAACGTGTTCAGTAATTTCGCATGAAATTTTTTTAATTTTTTTAAAAATTAAACAACCCATTGTCGCGTTTATAATCAACATTTTAAATGAAGACACATATGCTCCAAGATCATGAAAAGGTTAATACAAATGCTAAAAGAATGTCAGAGAATTATTGGACACATTACTAGTAAAGGGAAAAAAAAAAAAAACCTAGAAGAGATAGAAGTAAAATGTTTTCATTAATTTACAATGAAAATTAATAAGTATGTAGCGAGATGCAGTAGTAGCTGGTGGCACATCCAAGCAATACTAAATTTCATGAAATTTAACATTAAAAGAATTATGAAATTCTGTTAGCACATGTCCCATTTTTAAATTATTTAGATTTTTTCATGTGTGTGTGGGGGGGGAGCTATATGAATGAGAGTGTCTATTAGATGCCTTGTATAGATTTTCAGGAACTGAATAGCAATGGCAGCTATTAATAATTGCACTTCAATTCAGTAATATATTGGTAAATGATTTGAAATCAAAATACTTCTTAAATGAAAAATCAACCTTTTACAATTTGCAAAGTGTCTTCTTCTTCTTAATCTGGGAGAACCATTAGAAAAAAAAAAAAAACACAAAAGCTTGATTTAGCTTATCAAATTCAACCCAGATGCAGACAGCACTCCTACCAATGCAAAAACTCTTCCTTAATCTCCCTCCTTCCACATGCAGCTTTAGTGCGCTTTTTTTTCTAATTATCCAATTCGCCACATATTGTATTATATCGTCCCAGGAATGGACACATATTAGTTTTGTATTGAAATTTATTATCTTTTTGTTAATTACAGTGTAATTTAGTAAACATCTGATTTTTGTACCTCCTCCTTCCTATATGTGTCCAGTCATTCTCAGACAACCTGCATTACATATACTACAAGTTATTTTTAATGTAAATACAGCAGTGCAGTGAATTCTTGTGAAATGAACACAAATGTTATATTTATAATGGAGTACATTTGCCATGTTGAAATAAAATATTGAAACCAAACATTTCGACAGACGTTCAAGTTTTCAGTAGATTGCAGTTGAAAAATATTATGCACACAGTTTTACCAATATGAATCCCAATTTCATTGCATACAACTATTAGAAGCTATGTTGTAATATAATATTTTTACAATGAAAAGGTATCTGATGCAAATATTTCTTTTTTTTTCCTTCAGGCAACTTGAGTGACTCTTTTTCATTTATATTATTACTTTATTTCTAGCTTGACATCGAACTATTTGGGCGCCAATCCCAGATTGTAGCTATATCGCAACACGTAAAAATAAATCTTTGGAATAGCAGTTATATGTAATAGGACTTATTATGTTCATAATAAAGTTATTATGTTCTGTATTTAGTAAAAATTTCCCAAAAAAACAATACAGACTTGACATAGTCATTAATAGATCTATATCATTTTCCACTTATTGTATAACAATATATATTTATTGCAGATTCATTATTTTTTACAAATAACTTGACCATTTGAAATTTGACACTATCCATTTCTCCCCTTCCCCATTGTATCAGTGCTGATATACAAGTTCTTTAATTTTTATTATCGAAAGATCTTATGCAGTTCTCCAAATATTTTTTTAATTTTTCATTCATAATAATTATGATTTAAATAAAAGTATATATGTGTTATTTTCCCTAAAGAGACAAATAGAAAAAAAGATTTATTATATATATTAAACTGATAGGCACTATAGCTTATTCAGATACTAAAAGAAATTGGCACTCAATAAGATGATTAAGCTTTTTATACAAGAATCTTATTTTATGAGTTTTTTATCTCTATGTAATAGATTAAGTAAACGTTTCTATAATCTTTGTAAAAAGCAATGGAAATTTTAAGTCGGGAAATTTGCTCTTAAAAAATCGGTCATTTAATAACAAAAATTTAAATTAGTATTGTAGAATGCTAATCAAATTGAACTGGAAACATATATAAGATTGTGTTCTTAAACACTGGATTTACAAATATTTGAAATGAATGTAAATATTAAAGTAAATGCATAAAGGCAAGCAAAATAAGCAAATCATTGCATAGCAATCACTGTCTTCCCATAAAGAATAGATCTGCACATACATTGTCTGTACTGTTTTAATTTATTTACATGTATTACAATAATTTTAATGAAAACTCAATATGTATTTTTGTATGCAATAATTTTGAAAATCTCATATGTAATATAATTTATTAATATGTACAGTACTATTCATTTGTAAAATTATAATCAAATTTGTACTACACATCATACAATTATTATTAGAAAAAAAAAATTAAAACAGTATATTAACAGTTAAAAAATAGTTATTGATTAGATGATTGTATAATATGAAAATGTCATTTTATAGCAGAGAAATTATTTCTAAATTGTCAATTTTAACTGCTTTTGGAGACCTGGTTAGACTTATCTCAATAATAACACTAAAAATAAATTTATGGTAATTTGATGAGAGTTAAGACTCAAAATAACAAATAATCATAAATTGTAAATGACTAAAAACTTAATCGTAGTTTTGTATTTATTTTTAAAGTTAACTCTTTTAGGAATCATGTAATATCAAAATGCCTATTTGATTATTTATTTTGTTAACAAAGTGACAGAGAAAAGTATATAATATAATATCGCTCAATTTTGATGAACTTAAAATGTGGCAAACAGATAAGGTTATATGACACCTGTAAAATGTCTTATTTGGTAATTTTTTTCTTAGTGACAATTTCAAGTTGTCAAACAAAATAGTTCTGTTAATACTATGTTTCAGTTTAGGATAAAACAAAGTCTAAAAAGAAAAATTATCACCAAGCTAAAAAAATCATTTAAGAAAGGATTTGCATTGTATCTGACTCGGAAAAAATTATGCAGCTAATTAAAGTATATGCTTCATTATAAAATTTATGCATTGAGTGTTTATATGATCTCTAAATAAATTATTACTAGGAAAAATTTGTAGATAAATGTGAAATGTATAAAGAAGATGTATATCTATTTGAAGAAATTTTAAAGGTTTTGAAATATTACATAATTTTATTGATCCAGATTGTTCATCTACAAAAACTTTTATCTGTCTTAAAATATTACTCAAATGTATGGAAAGAAGTTTCTGCTGTTGAAATCTATTATGAAAATTTATACTAACTCATATATGTATCATTAAAAGTTGCAGCAAGTCCTCAATGTAAAAAAAATAATAATTGTTTGAAATAAATTAAAAATTTGTTACAAAAATATTTTTGACTCTTTTTCCAAATAACTGAATCGCATGCTCTTTTTTTTTTTTTTTAATTATTATTATGATACAAGATACATTGAATTTCCATCCAATCGGAACTGATTGATTCTAAAGCCTGGATATCTGATCTGTGTTACATAAATGAAAATCAGTCCATGATTCAAATTCCTTCATATATGACCAATGCCTATTGTTGTCAAATTGAATTATGCATTCTGAAATCACTTCTACACTTTGCATTCTTAAATTGTTGACCAGAATTTAATATAAATATAAATTAAATTAAAAAAATTTTTTTTTTTGGAATAATTTGGTGTAATTAAACTTATAAAAATGTTCTAATATCAGAAAATATAAAATCTGACAAAATTTTCTTTTTTTTTTAATTAATTTTTTTCCCATTTGTTTCCTGAAGGCTAAAATATTAATACACACAAACCATCTATGCAAAAATATTCATTTATTTAATATAAATTTTAAATTAGATGATTATATACATTTATTAGTAGTAAATATTCACATTACTATACAAATACTTTGGTAAATATTACAATTAATAATTTAGTTGCATATCATATTTCACCAAAAATCTTAATATATTTTTTTAATTACTTAGAAATTCTTTGCTAACTTGTTACATATCTGATAATTTTACATAACATGAAATTCTAAATAAATAAATAGCACATTTAAAAAAAAATTATCACAAACAAATTAATTTAAATTAAACATGTCATTAAAGATCAAATAATCTTATTCCTTTAAAAAAAAATTTACAAATGTGATATTTAAAAACCATCGAAAATTAAAATTAATTAAATTTAATCCTTAAAAAGCTTTAAATTGTTAAAGAAAGATTACAATTGTTTAAATCTGAAAAACATACGATTGAGCTACTGTTACATATCGAACCCACTTCTGCAAAGCTATAGGTTTACCAGAAGGGTCCTCTGCTTTCAAGTTTCGAATGCCCAAACCTGAACACGTTGTATTGGAGACTTCGAATTCAAGGGACACTGGACCCATTTCTAAACGATTGGCAGGCACCTGAAGTGCTTCAATGAGCTGAGAGAAATAAAAAAAATTTTCTTTTCAGTACAACTAATAAATATCACCTATAAAAAGGTTTCTGTACTCTAAAACTTATTTCAGAAACACAAATTACACATTTCTTGGTCTGCAATTTAAAGCTTTACACAAAATAAGAATGATATTCTTATTTTGTGTAAAGCTTTAAATTGTATATTAAGAAGTATGTAATTTGTGAAGATATTGAGATAAATCTATCTTTTTATTATGAAGCTGTAGTAAATAATGGGATATTTACCATTTAAAAAAGATTGTAATTAGCTGACAAAATTTTAAAACTTTCAGTCTAAGCAAAAAATTTAACAAATCAAAAATAAAAAGGATGTGACTCAATTGTAGTAAATCAGATGATAAAAGACATTGTATGGGTCAATTTTAGCACAAAAAAATATTTTTAATATTATTTAGAGAGATATTTTCTAAATTATTACATAATTTAAAAGTATAATCAGTCCAATCAATAATGTATAGGACATTTCTACAAATAATATTTCTAAAAACAATTGTAAATTATAAGAAATTTTATAAAAATAAATGGCAAATTCTTTGTTTTTAAAATGAGATTTAAAAAATGTAAAATCCACAGCAACTGAAATTGAAATATTGTATAACCACTTTGCTATTGAAAATTAAAATACTTTTTAAGTCATATAAGCATCCTGCAAAGCATCTCATATAAATTTCATTTACTAGTAAAGTTTAGTTTTTATACAAAAAAAAAAAAAATGTTTTAAGTGGAGATAAAAATAAATATCATAATTCATCCTATCAACTTAAGTAATATTACAATAAAAATCCCTATTTAAACTTATTTTATTGATGTTTTTCTCAGAAGACAGTATTACTTTGAATTTGGCAACAACTTCCTCTTGGCCGGGCAATTTCTTCAATTTCCACACTATCTTTCGTTCCTTTCGAAGGAATTCAGCAGAATTCTGGAATTTGCTGAACTGTTGCATAAGGCTTAAAAAAAAAAAAAAAAGGAATCACACAATTTGGCAAATAAACTTAAAATGTATATATATCTAACTATGGAGTTATACAAGCATATGAATATTTTATTTTTAATATTGCAGAGACATATTCTCAATAATATCATGAACTTGTGTTAAATTCTTGTCTTTATTGCATAAAAATTACTGTTATTAACAGTCTGAATAAATTTTATTATACTGAATTGCTCAAAACCCTTACAAATAAAATGTTTTACATAGACAACAAAGAATATTCAAAATCATTAACAATCTTGGTTGCATAAATTATGTGAAAATGTAATTCAGAATATTTTTGTATTATCAACTATGAATAATTGAGCAGAGTGATATATGATATGCTATCAATATAATTTTAATTAATTTGTACGCCAATGTTTTGTAAAATAATTTTTTATCATATAAAATATCATTTATCATTTTTACTAAACCCTTTATTTGCATTTTGAATTTATAATTAAATTCAAAATGCAAAAAGGGTTTAGTAAAAATGTTTATATTGAAAAACTTAATTTTATTAAAAGAATTAATATTGGATTAAAAGTATATTCTTACTTCCTAGTCGACGATGAAACCGGTATGTGCAATATAATGTTTAATGCTTCCACGCTTGATGGTAAATTGCAGCTTAATTTTAAAGTCAAATCACAATCTCTGTAAGAAATTATACTTTAAGCATTTTTTAATAACACACATTTAAATATAATACAAAATGATGTTTTTAAATTATGAATGAAATGTTCTTCTTTAATGGAAATTAAAATTTACAATAAAACTGCTTTGTAATGAAATTTTACTATCATTCCAAAAATGGTTCAAGATTTAAAATTAAAAATACAAAAACAATTAAATAGAGAAAGAATTTGAAAAATATTCTTTAAAAAAACTCAATGATAATACAGTTTCAATGCAAGTAATTATAAAATAATATATTAATTTTCTTTAAAAATAAATATTTATATATTATTACATACTGCATCACATTTTCCACACAGACAACATTTTTTTTTTTTTTTTTAAATACTATGAAACAAATATTTTGAGTACCTATTCTGATCCGATTCCTGTACATTCGCAATGAGTCTGAATGGCAAGAGAACTGGATTTTCTAAACTGTAAGTCATAGCTTTAATCTAAAATGCATGTTAATAAAATTGTTAAAATTAAAATACATTAAAAAAATGATTTTCTTTTTTTAAAATTAAATTGCAAAAGAAACAGGATAAATATGAATTCATTGATCCATAAGCCTTATTAAAAAAAGGTAATAATACATAACACAAAAATAACTACTTAAAACAATCACACAATATTAGGATTTTGAACAAAAATTGCAAATCATGATTTGAAACTGAAGAAACATTTTGTTGATTGGTGCATAATTCACAGTTGTGGTTATGGAAAAAGACAAATAATACTCAGAACAAGGAACAAAGTAAGTCACTCTACATGTTATTAAATTAAAATTACACAATTTGTGTATATTACGAAATGGTGCAAAAGAGTTTCAATACAGGATATGATTCCACTGAACAAGTCAAAGTCACATATCTATCAAGTACAGATTGAATGGCATTATAATTCAGTCATCAATTACATGGAAAATTGGCATTTTTCATGCATGAGAAATATAAACCACATACAATCACATGGTAAGACTTGTCTGTAAAGAGAGCATTTCTTTATTCACCTTATTCTTAAATAAGATGCTCTTATGACTATTTTTAAGAGGTAAAACAGTAACCAGCAATCAATGAAACACCATTAGTTTACTAGAATACAGCAAAACACGTAATTATCTAATAGGTCTTGCACAGTTTGAGTCAAAACACTGATGTCTTCAACCCTCTGAAGGTACTGTTGCAATTTCTCTTAATTGCAACAGTACCTTCAAAAAACTTTTGAAATGTACTACTTCCAAAAATTGGATTTGGAAATTGAATTTTTGGAAATGTACTACTTCAAATGTAGTTTTGCATTAATGTTATATACTGATCTTCACTTTGTAAAGTTCCACATTTACAACTTGATCTGATCAGCAGGTAATATTTGCACCTTCAAATATCTATTTTAATGGCCATTGTGACAATATGTGTAAAGCATCTCACATCAACCATCAGCTATCTGGAAGTTTTCCAGGTTTTCTCTCAATCAATACTAAAATGTAGCATAGATAACTCTAAAAGTCCTCCCAGAATGCACTGTCCTTCAGCCAATAAACAATTCATGGTACACATGGGACCACCTTACCTTTCAAACTGGCTACAAAGCTGTAGGGGGCGGGGTAGATAAAGTGTGGTGAAAAGAAAAGTAATATCTTTTCTACAGGCTACAAAATTCTTTTGACACATTCACTAAACGAGGCTCCAGATTACTCATTTAACTAAGTCATTTTGTTATGCCATTGTATTCACTTCTACAAAGCACTAAATGTGTTCAAAAGCATTAAATGTGTTTCTCCTCCTGCAAAAGGGATATTGGAGGGCACTGTTTATCCCTTCTTGTTTTTCCTTTTTAGTTTCTTTTATTTCAGATCTCCCCTCCCCCCAAAAAATACCTTATACCAAAATTTCAATCAGTTTCTGGAATGTTATGATAGCTAGTGACTCATATATTGAGAAAGTTTTTTTTATAATCACCTGTATATATACATATAAAATAATTCAATAATAATAATTCTTCAAATAATTCAAATGTATAATATTAATTTTATATGTATAAATTTATTAGCGATTTCATCCATGCTGCCTGGTTTCAATAAATATAATAAATTTTATTTTGGTGCATTTATGAATGGAGAATGCAAAAACATCAATTTGTATAACATCCATATTTATATTAAACTAATAAATTCATAATCAAAGACTACATAAAATATGATACAATTTATTCTCTATCAAAACTTTGAATTAAAATTCAACATCATAACGATATTTTATCAATATTGAATCATCACATTATGCTATTTTTATAGAATACCAATGGTAGAAAATTAATCACTTAATTCACCCAGCTCTGAATGTCTAGATATTTAGTACAAGACAATACAATTCAAGCACAAAGTTCACATTCTAAAGTAATTACAATATAAAACAAATAACATTAAAAAAAAAAAAAAAATTATGTCACTAAATATATCTGAAATCTAAATTTCTGGGACACTCACACAAATTGATTATTTCTTATCAATACATAATTAAGTAATCAATAGCAATCCATACACAATTAGGTATATAAAATTTCAAATCTTATTTATACTAGTTAAATTTTTATGAATATTATGAAATAAAAGCAGCATTTAAACTATTGCAATTTCGCTATTCAAAATTACAAGTTTTATAAAATGAAAGAAAACTAATTAGAAATATTCTATTTACTGACCTCACCTTGAGTAGGATGGACAATAAAAGATCTGTTCTTTTCAAAAGTTTTAAAGTCAACACAGTTGTCAAATTCATAATTGTCAAAATATAATCCTAATAAAATAAAGTAAAATATATGCAATTATAATATAATTAATTATACAGATTAATTATTTTAGTAACTTAAATTGTAATTTTATTTGTATTAAAATTTGCTTAATGGTAATGGCAGTAGATGTACCAGTTAGAGCATTTCCGTGAGGCATTAAATAACAAAAAACCTCCATGAAATGAAGGCTTTTTTCCCTTCATATCTTAAAAGATATAAATGGCAGGACTGAATAAGGATATGGTGCTCTTGAATGGCAAAGGTTTAGAATAAATACTACAAACTCATGCTCAGGATATATGAGTGAATTAATTTTATCATATGATCTGAAAATCTACATCACATGAGCTTAAATATAATTTTTATATAATTAATTCCTTTAAATGCAGGTTTATATTTTAGGGAAAGGGGACAGTTCTAAATATAGCTGTTAAAATTATCAAATGATACTTCAAGAATTCATTAATTTTCATTGGCTCAGAAATGAATTAAAATATTATGCAGACATATTTAATTTTATTTATCTTTATTTAGAAAGCTGGGCATTTAACTTACACTAAGTATTATTAAAAAATATTTACATAAATATAGACTTTATTATAATATAAGATATGATAATATTTTTAAGTTATATTTATGTAATTAAAGTTACATAAATATAACTTTTAATATATACAAAACAATACATAATAATTTATTTAGTTATTATTTATGAATTTTTATAAAGTTATTATTTTAAGAGAGATTTTTTTTTCTTGTAAACTTAAAAACTTTAGTTAATATCTTAATCTATTAAAAGAGAAACTGACTTTCTGTATAATTTTCATTAATTTGAGTTACATTATTTTCAAATAAAACTGCCTACATGAAAAGGTTTGTTTATTTATTTGTTTCATTCAATACTTTTTTTTTTGTTATCATGTGCATTGTTTTTTTTTTTTTTTATTATTAATATTCAAAATTTGAATATTTAGTAGATTACTACTTATTTTTTTACTGCTTTTATAGACGCTGAAGAATGCATACCTTTCATAGCTTCTTGTTTTAAATTATCTTCCAGACTAACTAGAAGTTGGTGATTATGAACTATGAAACTTTTCAGTTGGATGCATCCATGCAAATGAAACCTTTGAATTTGACCCTTTTAAAACAATACAAAGAAAAATAATTTATTACAACAAATAGTAAAAATTATTTAGAAAATATTATATTAATTATAATTTTTATCTCCATGCATCTGAAAATTTTATTGAAAAGTAATCAGTAAAAACTAGAATATATACATCAAAACTTGATATTAAGAATACAAAAATACTTATTTTATTTTCTCATTGAAATGCTTTTTTAATCTCTGCAGAAATTCAAAATAAAAAATAATTTAAAGCTCTTTTTTTATTCTACACTAATAAAAAGTTCTTTGAAAAAAACTGATTAAAAGGTCAATATATTATCCAATTTGTAAAATTTATAAACTTTGTTTTGCTTTATTAACATAACTTGCAAATATTTTTATGTATGTTTTTTTTTTTTCTTCCAAATTTTATAACCTAAATAATGTATAAAAAGATTGAATGTCAATTTCTATGCCCCAATGAAAACTCCATGCAGTAATAGATAATGTGAAATATTTTTAAAAATGAAAAAGTGAACTTTTAAATATTTTAATATTTTAAACAAAATCAAAACAAATATAATTTAAATTGAAAAACAACAATGTTCAATACATAATCTATATTATTTGTTATAAACAAATAAAACCAATCACGTCTAATTTTTACACCATTCATGTCTACAATTATCAATGTTTGTTGTAAGTGCTCTTTAATCCAGCATTTGATAAGTTGAGTCATTCGCTCTTGGATTTTTTCGTGCAGATTTAGGTGTTTGTTGACCCTAACCACTAAGTCACAACACAATGCTGCTTGCATTTTCACCCAGTGTTCATTGTAACTATTAATTTTCATTTCAGTACAGAAAAAAAAACTCATAAATTTGTGTTTAATTCATAAAAATTTTTTGAAGAAGAGATTCGAATCATGGAAGCAAAGCTATATCACATACTTTTTTAAATAGTAACACGTTTGTGTATTTTGTCTTGCCATAGAAGAAGTTATCACAACATATTTTTTCTATCATTGGATATTAGTTTTTTCTATTGTGCTGTATTTTTCACCAATAGAGAATATTTAATTAAATTAATGTTCAATGTCTGAATTTATTTTTGTAGTTGGTAAAATAATTTTGACGGATATTTATGTAGTTGGCACAGATTTAGAATATGTTTGAACACATTAAATATGTACATGTTTTAATCACTTAAATTTTTATCTAGAATGATTTATCTTAAATATCTTCATTAAAACTATATTAATGTTTGATAATTTGACAAAATCATTGCACAATCATGCTCCCAAATGTGCACTATTAACAAGTACCTACTGTATATATATATATTTGCATTCCACACAAATAGAAATTAATAATATAATTAATCTTTAAAAAAATTTTAATTTGTTTATTTTTATAGCTTTTTATTTATAACATATGAATTGAAATATAGTTTTAAAAAATAAAGAAAAATGACTATTTCAAAACTTACTTCTTTATCAAAATGGGCAGTTAATTTTTCAAAGACATCAACAAATACTTCAGCAGTCTTAATTATCTACAAACAAGAAATCACACAAATTAAAAATAACTTCCCTCAGAAATTTAATTTTACGGCTTTTTCTTGCATTAAAGTCATTGAGAGTATTGACATTACATAGTAATACCCAATAGCAAATATAATTTTGAAGTTAATTAAATTACTACTAATTAATAAGCTAGTGAATTAACAAATAATCAGTATTCTTAATTTGCTTAATATGTATGTAGATACACACTGAAGGTAAAATTTAATAACTGAAAAATTATGAAAATAAAAAGTTGTTTCCTTATTAATAAAAAAAGAGACTAAAAAGATATTTTCATAAGCAATGGATGCTCAACAAAAACTCGATGATTGTATATATTTTTTTATTATTTTACTTGTAGTATGCAAATATATAAACAATTATTGCCATTGTTTTTTTTTTTTTGTTTTTTTGCAACTGCATTCATTAAAATTATCCATGATTTGATTTTTAATACTTAAAAGTATTTTCAAAAAAGACTTTAGGGTATTGCGTGTATTTTACTTTACTAACACATTTTGTGTTTTGTTTATTTATTTAAATACATTGCTTTGGGTTAAAATACACACATAATTAAATTTTACATGACTTAAATAAAGGTAAATGAAAATCTATCTAAGAAAATTATCATATTTTAAATTCTAAAATCCCCCTCACCTCTTTTATCTTTACTTTTTTATTATTTTTTTCTCAATATCAAGGACAGAAGATCAATACCTGTTGCGATCTGGATTTCACAAGAGGTCTTTCAGCTGCTGAATTTGGAACTAATACTTTTTCCATTCCAAACTAAAATAAAATAAAATAAAAATTATCCATGTTTCAGCAAAATAATAATAATAATAATTTAAAGAAACATCATTTGTTAAATGTATTGATTTCCATTCATTCACAAGACACCAAAATATGAAGTATTAAAAATGTTAAAAGGAAACAAACTACAATATTGGATATATTATTAGTACTGAAATTAAATTTTAAACTGCAGATATTATGTTTATTTCATTAAAAATAATTGAGTTTTAACCAAAGTTGCAATAATATGAGACAACAGTAAAATCAAATATAATAAAGTACAATATTTTCATGGGCTACGATTATGCATTTTAACCACATAATAATTTATAAATATTCATAACTTTTTTTTAAACTAGTTAGTTTCATATTTCCTATATAGAATAAATGAAACAAATGCAATAAATAAATTACTTATTTTACATAATAAATAATCACAAAAAGAACAATACTTGTTAGATAGTTTAATAAAAAGCAACAAAACACCAGTCAGATACCATTTTTTATAAGTTAGTTACAATTAAGAAATAATATTCTTTATATTTACTTTAAAGGTTTGAGCACTTATTATTTTAAGAAATGACTGTTGAGTTCCAAATTACTCATTTTATAATATTGTGATTTATCTTTTTTCCCCCTCTTCTGCATCACCTTATTCTTGTCATTAGAAAAATAAAAACATATTTGCTTATTTTGTATATAACTGTTCATATTGAACATGTATATGGTACTTTAATATTATAAAAATTTTATGTTGATAATATATTTCAATACGGCAAATTGAAGTTATCAAACAAATAATAAATTCAATAAGAAATTAAAAGAAATAGATACTACTGAATTCATATTATAAGCATGTTGTGGAATATGGAAATTTCATGGAAATTTGTCGGGGAAAAATTAAATTGCTGAAAGTAATTTAAAATTGAAAAAAAAAAAAAAGGGCTATGATTACCTTAAAAATTTAGAATTAAAATTAGAAATTTTACATTATGTAAAAGCAAAACATTATATAAATTAAATTATGTATTTTAAAACAAAAAATAACCTATATAGGTAAGAAATATTTCAGAAATATAATAGCATATGAAATATTTATCTAAAAAAAAAAAAAAAAAAAACTTACTGGTCCAGGTTTTCTCACTTCATATTTTGGATTTACTTTTGTGACAACAGGATCAGCATACACTGTATGTCTAATTTGTTCTGTACTAGTTGTCTTCATAAATCCATTGTCCTAAAAAAAAAAAATATATATATATATAAGATATTGATAAAAATTTTGTTTTTTAGAAAAAATAAAATGCATCACTATAATTGCAGCTTATAAACCACAACACTTTTTTTTTGGAGACAATTTTTTTAACTGTATATTAAGTTTTGGGCTATGCACTCTTACTATATGTTCTGACATACTGCTTCTATTAATTCTCTTTATCAAATGTTGCAAAATTTTCAAATAAATATTTTTCAGATATTTTCATAACCATAAAAAATAAATCTAAAATATATATTTTTTTAATTACTGTACAGACATTTTTATTCCTTATTTCAAACAACTAACTATTTAGAAGGAAATAATTAAGAAATTATTATTTATTTTCTGTAATAATTAAGTAAAGCCAAATTTAATAATACTTCAAAGAACATTTCACAACTAAAAATTATTTTTATCGTAATTAAAACTCGCTAAAATTATTTTTCTTTTCTACTACAACACTGTGTATGAATTCGTTTGACTTGGCCTCTTATAAATTGTCCAAGCGATAGCTCGTCAGACAGCATACACACTTGCAACCATACTATGTATATAAATTATAATCACAGTATAACTTTTATACAATTCATTTTTAATTACATTATACAAATTATATATTCTTGTAAAGTCAGAGAAATGTAACAAAAATTTAGATGAAAAAATTGGCTGAGCCGATATAAATGTTACCCATAAAATTTAAAATTTAACATAAGAATAAAATGCACAGCAGCAATATTAAAAAATAAAAAACTACAGAGTTTCAAACAACTTTTTTTTTCTTGAAAAATCTTACCTACATCTTGAAATAAAATTGCCTTTGTTTTTACCAGAAGATCTTTTAGAATAATTTTACATTATTTAATTATAAGCTTATGAAACAAATTTAGATAAATATTATGCATAAAAATGCCCATGAAAGAAATTTCAAAAAAAATTTGTAAAAGAAATCTAAAAAAGACAAACCAATAGCTTATGAAAGAAAATAAAAAAAATTAACCAATAAGAATAATTGAAAGTGGTGAAAGAAAGGAAAAACCCCACTCCCAAAAAACAATACTCATATATTTTATGGGTATATATATTATATACACAGCAAGAAACAAACTAAGAATATCACTCCAAAAAAATTTAAAAAACTTGAAGATAAATTCAAAGTGTTTTGAGAGATTTGTACAAATGAAAACTTGCAACAAACAATTTGAATTTTTCTTAAATATAAATAAACTATGTGATGTTGATTTTGAAAATGGTAAATATAATTATTTAGTCCAGAAATTCATTTCAAGGACAGTAATAAATACATAAATATGCAGGAATTGCATGAAAATTGTGTAATTAAATAAATGTGAATAACATGATCAATCACAAGTTATAAAAAGAAGTAATAAATAATAAATTCAATAAAGCTTTGATAATATTAAAGGATTCTTTTTTTTCAATTTTTGGAATTCTGAAATATATTTAAATAAAAATCAATTTAATAAAAACAACAATTAAAATAACACTTATTATGATTTATTAATTCAAATAATGAAATACTTTAATTACCACACATTCAGTCATAAGTTCATAAATTAAAAGTAAATTCTTCGAAATATGATCTTCTGTTGCACCACCACAAAAGTTTCGTAGGAGTAAATAAAAACTATAAAAAAATGTTTGAAAAAACACATGAAAACTTTCAATACCACTTATTAGATACTATCATAAACAAAAAAAAAAAAAAAAACTTTTATATAATAAAAATTGAATTCATTAAAAAAGAATAAAAACAAATTCAACATTCCTGTTCAAATTTTAAAAACGGTTACCAAAATTTTATAAAAGGTTAAACGAATAAGAATTAACTTAAAAATTAATATAATTATAATTTAAATTTGGTGAAATAAAATCTTAATAATTTTGTTCTTGATCAAATATGTTGACAGTGTATTATTTTAAAAATAATATATATATACATATAAATTGTATTAGCAATGTTTACACAATATTTATATGTCATATTAGCACTGTTATAGAAGATTAATCTTAAGCAAACCATTATAATAAAGGAGTATTAAGAAACTGCACTTACTACTTGCTTCACTAACAAACCATCACATTTTTTATTTAATCAAGAGCTTTAATGAATAATGCCAACATTAAAACTCTGACAAAATATAAATATAGTATGCAATTCTTGAAAACCATTTTTTTATATATGAGTAACTTCAGAACATTTCAAATTCAAAAATTTTAATTATTAATGGTTGTAAATGTCATAATTTTAAAGCTTGCAATTTTAAGTAGCCAATTAGAAAAGTCAATAAATTTTGATCTAAATTAGTCTATTAGATGTTTAATCTATTTCACATTAATTTAAGTTGTAAAAACAGAATTCATACTTACTTACTTTTAAAATCGGCACTTGATGAAATAAAAGCAATTATCTTTGGTTTTAAAATTAATTCATGAGTATGAAATCAACACTTGAGAAAATTAACATTGCAAAAAGCTTGTTTAGGATGGGAAAAAAAAAGGGTTTTTTTTTTTTAAAATTATTTTATTATTTTTTTTTTTTTTAAATACAACAGACATTTGATCGTTACCATCTTAAAATTATTCTTATTATAATTGAAGTATAAAAACAAGTAACCTCATCTATTTTGTAAAATCATATAAGTGGTTCTATATAAAGCAAGTCTAATGTAACAAAAATATTAAGGTTTAACCATATCATACATTTTATAGAGAATGAGTATTATTTTACCTGTCTAAAAATTGTATAACAGATAAAGTAGGAATTTCTCTTTTGCTTAGAACCACATAGATTACCTTTTCTCGTTTTATTGAAAATCCTTGAATCCCATTAGATTTCTAAGAAAAAAATCATGTAAATTAGCATGGACAAAAAATTATTTTAAATTCATTATTAAAAATATAATAAGCTTTAAAAATGAATAATATACATAAAAACAATACAATATTAACAAACTTTAACTTATCAGTAAAAAAAAAAATTGTTGTATTTCCTCATTATTATGATAGATCCAGTTCTTATGATAAATCCAACCTACGATCGATACCAAATGGCTGCTATTTTGAGTCGTGGTCAATTATAATCAGCTCATCACAAGAAAATTTGGCAGGAATTTTGGTACTATTTAAGTAACAAGATCATAATAAAAAATACGCTTTACATAAATTAACATGAAGAATTGTAATCATCTTTTTATCCAAATGACAGTAATTGTTTAGTTAAGACATTAAACCTTTTATTCCTAAATACAATACATTTAAAAAAAAATCAGATAAATGGAAAAATTGTAAATGGATAATAGAACACAAAAAATATCATCATTTAATATTTACAATTTTTCTAAAAAAAAAGGTTTCAGATTTTTTTTTTTTTTTTTTTTTTCCTGTACACAATAATGTATTAAGAATATTAAAACTTACAACACAAGGAGGATTTGTTCCTTGTTTACATTTAAGAATAGATGAAATGACACAATTTGCATATTCCTCAGGAATATCATTTCTATCTGAGGTTGAAAGTTAAAGAACATTTTGAAGCACAACACTATATATCATTTTATAAATAACACTAGTTACAACTTTTTTATAGTTGCAATATATGACACTAATGTATTGTCCCTCTTGCAAGCATGGTGGGAGATTTTCTGAACAAGAATTTATACAGCTATATAACTGGTTATTATTATATTTTTAAAAAATTGATTAGATGCTTTAATTTGAATTTAAGTTTTTAAAAAATATCCAATTGAAGTTTGAACAAATTTTTAAATTTAAATGTTTATTTATTTTGCCATTTGTAAGCATATTTTAATAACTCTTATATGATTTCTTACTCCCAAACAAATTAAGTTGGTAGTGATAAATCCTTTCATCTTCAGAACTAAAAATTTATTGGGTTATAATATAATTAAAATAGTAATTCTAATGCTTTTAAATTAAATTTAAGTTTTCACAAAACTGAGGTTTCATTTGTTGAGAAATTTATCTTAAAATATATTTTATTTTTACTAATATTAATAATTAGATTGATGACTGTGTGACTAGCGCATTGGTTCTCATTACCACAAGTTTCGGGTTCGAGAACCGATGGTGTCATGGATGTTTATAGTGGTTCAGAATCCACTTTAAACCATAGGCCTTGGTCTAATTAGCCCCTCGTGAACAACAAAAGACTGTAGAGCAAGAAACCAGAGGGTTCGGCATAGGGCTAACAACTCTACTTGGTAAAAAAAAATTCTCATATTTAGAAATTTCAGTCAGAAAAAACCAGACAGATCTCATCTTGGATATTTGTATCAAAATGGGCCTGGCTGGTAAAAGCTATTGAGAGAGCCTATGGCTAGGAATCAACTGTAGTACTTGAGAAGAAAAATTAACAGATATGTTCTGATATTACAAGATTAAGCAAATAAAAGATTTTGATAAATTTTATTAAAAATGCTTTTGATATTTTTAAATATACATTTATCCATTTTTTTATCCCCTTAAAAATATAATTAGCAAAACAAAGCAATCATTCTTATCCAAGAATTCCTAATAACCTCTTTTTACACCTTTAATTTGTTAGCATTTGTAGCCATCTGGTACAATGAAAATTAGATGGCAATAAAAATTTCTCTTATTTAAATAAAAAATATTTAATTTTTGATTACACATCTTTGGAACAAAATAATAAGTTCAAAAAAAAAAAAATTCTGAGTGTTATAACATTTAAATTATGCTGGAACATACACATCTATTTTTATACTACTTTTATGAGATCACATTTAAATAGCAGATTAAAAATAAGGAGATTTTAAGCTTCAATAAGTGCTACATAATACAATGTATTTTCCTATTTGTTTTAATTTACAAAATTGTTAGTTAGACTTTCTACAGTTTGTTATTTTCTAACAAAATTGAAGAAAAGTGAATTTTTGAATATAATCAATAAACAATAAACATTAATATTACAAATTCTTCTATTTGTTATTACTTGTCAAATTAAATTGGTGCAAATCAACTAAAAATTAATGAGAAAGTGTAGTAAATATTATGATTTATCACATAATAATTCGCAATGATTTTACATCTATTTAAAATTAAGTTGTATGCCAATAGAGGAAAAGCATCTTTTATTCTCCTTCATATCATGATGAAAATATTTCATTAAGTGCTTAAACATAAAATATAAAATTAATAAATGTTACGACATATCTAAAACCCATAGATATAATAATACCTAGAGTTGTTTTTATAAATAAAATTATCTAACAACATAACATAATGTATAATAGGGTGTAAAAAATTTAAAAAATTTTTATTTGCTTTATTATAGTTGGAATAAAATGATTTTAATATATAGAAACTTGTATTTAAGAGGGAAGAAATCCAAAGGATACATTTTTCTTTCAGCAAAATATCTCCTCTTGAAGAAAAAATATAAAAAGAAGAAAGCATTGTCAAAAAAAAAATTTATTTCATAAATAAATATAAAAAAATAATTCGCGTTTAAAAATAATCCAAAAAATTTTAATGTTTCTTTTTTTTTTTTTTTATTTAATGAAAAATTTTTAAAAAAATATGGGCAAATTTTTTCCAGTTTGCCAATAAATTCTTTAAAATTTCATGCTATATAAAATACTATTTTACGTAAGAATTTACTTGGATTATATTACGAAAAAAGTAAACAACATATTTTATTTTGTTTCTGATTTAGCGAAACCGATACAGTCAGAGTTAAAATATAAAGAAATGTAAAACTTTTCATTAATAAGACATAATTTCAAATTTTACAACAGCTGTAAAAATAGATAAAATAAATAATTATTCGTAGCGAATTTTTCGTTCCTATATTTATAAAACATTTAAAAAGTGAGTTATGTTTTTGCATAGTTTAAAAAACAACAACTTTGCGTTCAATACTACAATTTCATAAGCAAAATGCTATGAAATATTTCAATTATATAAAAAACGTACGAAAAAGGGAAAAGGTTTATTGGGAAATAAGATAAATCTCAGATCTTTGATCAGAGGAAAGCTCTCAGAAGGAGAAATGCTCCGAGAAATTAAAATGCTATTGAAAGAGCTTTCCTCCGAAAAGGAAAATCTCTCTTGGTTTAAAAATCTAAGAGAAGCATTTCAAAAGAAAACTTCAGTAATGTTACATAAGATTCAGGTAAAATAAAAAATAAAAAAAAATTAATGCAAATTAAGATTAATGCACAAAAATCTTTTTAACGTTTATTCATCAAAAAATTGATTAAAATTTTATCTTATTTCTAAATTTATACAATAAAAATAAAATTTTGAACAAGGAATGATATATCAATGTATTTGAGTAGAAACCATTATCTGGGAAAATAAAAGGCTTTAGTTTAATATTGTAAATTTATTGCTAGATAACATTTATGATTTACTTAATTTATTATAATAATTTTTATTTGATTATAGTTACTATTTTAAAAGAACTGAAAAATTCTTTAAAATTTCATATTTTTAAACATCTATTCAGTTTACAATACAATATATATTTATTCATCATTTAAAATCTATATAATGAAGATATTTAGGTAAATATCATTCACTTTTAAAATTAGTGTTGCAGTTTCATATATTCTGTGGGGAGTATCATTTGATACTTTTTAATATAAATGAATCATTTTTTTTTTTTTTTTTTTTTACTTCTATTCATTTAAAATAATTCGTATATCAAATAACAACACATTTAATGGAAATGTATAATGGCAATACAAAATTTAGAAAACAAATTAATATTTTTCAAAGTATTTTATATTTTTTTTCTAGTATTTTAACAGCATTTGGATAAATTGAGATAAAGAAGCGAGCATAAAACTCAAATCTTCTAGTCAAGTCAAATCGAGAAAAGCAAAGAAGAATGTTATATTAATATTTTGTTCATTAAGTGAGTATTGGGATTAACGATCGACAGAAGAGCTTTGAAACTGATATCTGACATGTGGTGTCCGTGACAGGACATCTACTACGATTCGAATGCGTTATAATTTTAAACTTGCCATACTTTATGGAAAAAATTAAAATCTCATTGAAAATAATATAGAAAACTGTTCATGGCTGCTCACAATTATTATTTTTATAAAATTGAAACTGAACTGAGAAAACAAGGAAGTCTGGATGCAGACCTGAGAAAAGAGAAGCGAAAATGTTTCTAAACTGAGAAAAGAGTAATAAAGATCATTCAAGCTGCAATTTTTCTGGACGTGGCGAAAGCCTTCGACAGAGTCTGGCTCAAAGGTCTTATTTACAAGTTGACTAAATTTAAGTACTCTCCTTTTCTCATAAAAATTATCCTGAATTATCTCACTGAGAGAAGCTTTATTGTCTCTGTAAACAAAGTGGATTCTAAAAGTTGTAATATCAATGCAGGTGTTCCTCAGGGCTCGATCTTGGGACCTTTCCTGTACAATATTTACACCAATAACATTCCACAAGATCACAAGATTAAATTGACACTCTATGCTGATGATACAGTTATTATTACACAGGGGCGGAAAATACACATTATCCAGAAAAATTTACAACATTACATAAATAAACTTGAAATTTGGTTGGACACTTGGAAAATTAAACTTAACGTCGAGAAGACTGAAGCAGTGCTATTTACCAGGAAAAATAACCGTAATCCTCCTAATGTTTTTATTTATAACACTAACATCTCCTGGTCTAAAGAAGCTAAATATTTAGGTATAATACTTGATCGCCAACTAACATTTAAAGCTCACATTGACTACTTAAGAACTAAATTCAATAATACTTTCAGAAAATTTTATTCTGTTTTAGGCCGTCACTCCATACTAACCATTGAAATTAAAAAACTAATATATCTTTCTTATTTACGTCCAATAATAGCATATGCGAGTCCAGTCTGGGTCTCCACTGCACCAAGTAACTTTTTAATTCTTGAAAGACTAAAAAACAAGGTTATAGGAATGATTGCTGATGCACCTTGGTACATTAGAAACAAAGATTTAAAACACTCCTTAGACATGCCTAGTTTTTAAAGAATATGTTGCTAAAATTGCCAAAAATTTTTATGACTCCATCCACAGTTCCAATAATACTGTCATCCAAGATTTAAACACTTTTCATTATGATATTTCCATACCATGTACGTAAAAGACCGAAGCATGTCTTGAACATAAACAAGTAGTTGGGTTTTTCCTTTTTCTCCCTTTTCTTTGGTCCTGGGTCTGCTTGTATTAGGGTCGCGCTGAGTGAGCGTTGATTGTTTGTTTTCTTTTTATGCTGCTGCTGCGTGGGTGCTCATGTTTACTTCGGTACTGTTTCTTTTGGCATTTTGATTGTTTTTGCTCTCTTTTTTTATTGTTTTTTCCATTTTCTGTATTTACTTGTATATATTTTATTTCTCGTTTAAATTATGCAATGTACATATTATTCACTATGGGCCTTGAGCCGACTGACATTATTTTTTATGTGGCAACTAGGAGGTTTGGTCGCTTCGCAACCAAGGTACTCCGTTCACCTACACCGATTAAAGATCATTCAAAGAGAAGCACTTTTTTTAACGAGAGGGATAAAAAATTGAGGACACTAAAAGTTTATAAACATGATCTCATCAGATTAAAAACAAAGAATGTCTATCGAAATATCTATCTTAGTTAGTTTCTAAAAGGTCTGTGTGTCTTCCTTTTCAACACCAGGTTATAAAACTTTTAATATATATATATTTATAAAAGTATGGACATGTTAGAACTCAAGTATTACAGTTAATCTTATGAGGGAGCATTTCTGGATATTAAATGATAAAAAAAACTGAGATCGATTATCTCAAAATGTGTTGCGTACAAGAGACATTCCGGGAAAAATTTAGATGCAGACACGACCGTATTCGAGATGCTACAGTGTTTGAAGTGGGAATAGATTTAGCTGATCCATTATATTTGAAAGATCAAAAGAAGACTTGGGTTTGTCTCTTCACTTGTGTATTCTATGCAGTTATCGAGCTGTGCATATTAAGCTTGTTCAGATATTTCGACTGAAAGGCCATGCTTGTTTGTCATGAGGAGATGATGATGGTTCTATGTTACTGTGAGTCGATTATTAACTTAAGACCTCCATATATATTTTAGAAAGTGATTCGGATTTTTTGTACCTCTGTCATCATCATTAATCCTTCAAGACATCATGGAAATATAAATAGCAGACTGTGATACAGCAGATAAAAAAGCCTCAATAGAAGGATAAAATACCGTCTTGCATATCAAAATGATTTTAGGAGAAGATTCAGTACTAAAAATATTTAGGTTTATAATAGAGACCTAAACTAGAGGGTTGAATGTTTTAATTGTAATATTTTGTAAATATTAGTGCTATAAATAAGAAAAGCGGAAAGCAAAGAGGTATGTTATGCTAATTCTTTTAACATTGAGTTTTTGTGTATTAAGAATATCGATCTATAATAGAATTTTGAAAGCTGTATCGACAGAGAGATTTCGGATAGCAGACTTCCCAAAATATCAGCATTTGTAGATCAACAACTGGCAATTAATCGGAAAAGAAATACGAGTATCAGGTGAAGGATTTTTTTTTTTACCCCTGTTCCCATGCCAGAGTTCCTAGGAGCGGGGTGGAGAAACTTAAAAAAAAACCAGCAAAAAACATGAAACGAGAGGGGGGGACTTGGAAAAGACTGAAAGAACAAGACATTTGCATCTTAGACTTTAAAAATTATTTAGATAATAATCAATTTACAAACAAATAATTTAAAAACGAATTGACATACTAATACGTAGAGCATATAATGAAGCTTAACTCACAGTCGGTTTCAATAAAAAGAAGATGTTCAATAAAATTTCTATTAAGAGTTAAAATAAAATTCCACTCAAATGCTATATTTTAGAACTTAAAAAAAATGAAACACGAAAATGACGTTCCGAAAATTGGTAGTTAGAAAATCGAACACTTCTCTAAATCCTGCAGGGAAAATTCTCTTTCTCTTAAAGAGCACCAGGAGGCGCTGATGATTTAGAATTTTTAACAAACAGAGTGTTGATCCCTGTTGTAATCCAAAAACGTATAAAACGCTGTTAAGCGCGCAATGTTACAATTTTAACTATTTTTATATCTGTATTGATTTTTTTAGCAGAATAAACTATCTACTTGTAAATCATGACAGCTCCAGTATTTGCTGTAATTGTGGCTGGTAGATTGGTAAGCTGAATCTTGTCTGCATCTTACTATCTGAATTCTGTAAATTGACGTTTGCGAATTTACATCTGCAAATTGTAAACATTCATTTAGTCGAGCATGGTTTAATATACTTATCTCATTTTTGAAAGAAACAAAAAATTAATTAAATAAATGTAAATTAAAATATTTAGTAAAATTACAGAGAAACGAAATCTTATCTGCCATGCTCCCTTTCGTTTTTAAAACTCAATCTATAATTATTGATTTGTTTTTATGTATAATTTTCTTATTTCATTTTCTCTTCCAAAATTTCTGTATGAGTTTATGTTTTTAATCTGAAATTTCTAAAAAAGTATTATAATATTACATAATTCAATTTAATTATTCAAAACTTCACTTTTTGCATTGAACCATTTAGTTACAGTTGTTAAGATGATTCGAATAAAATTTTATATATTATTTTTAGTAAACTATTGATTTTTATATTTATGACTTAAAAAATGATAAATCAACCTTTTGTAAATTAAACTAAGTTTGATAGATAAATGGGGGGTAAATTGTACACAAATTTCTTAGAATTTTTTTAAACTAATTTGTGTCTAATATTTTGTCAATTATTAAATATTATAATTATTTAAGCCACAATAATGTTAATGCTAATGAACTCTATTCAAATTTCAAAATATTATTTAATAACTATCATAGTTAAGATACAGCTTAACAGTGGTATACCAAAATATTTTTGAAGAATTGGTATAATATTACATGTTATGATGCTTCATATATGTGTGTTTGAACTTTATTTTGGATTGTTGAGGTAAGAATTTAAATGATATTATACAAAGAGCTCATGTTTTTAATTTTTAATGTAACTTTAAGTCGAAATTAAAATAGGACCAGTAAAAATTATGTATTACTATCAAATCTATATTTTATAATTCTGAATTATCCTTATTAAAATTGCTGAGGAAGAAAATTCCTGCATTAGAAAATCCAGAGAAAGTCTTCAGTTATATTGCTCTTAGTCTCATAATAGGCATTATACAAAAATGGGCTACTGTATTAAAATTGTAGAAATTACAAATAATAATAATAGGACTTGCATACATAAGGGGAAAAGGGCACAGTGGGACAGAAACTATTGTCGCTCAAATATTGCAAACTAAAGGTGTAAAAAAAAAACACAGATGGCTGTTATAGGACACCTATGTTTGTATTTTTCAACTTGGTTTCATAAAGAATGTTGCATATGAGTAAGATAAATTAAGTTTGTCTTTTAAAAAAAAATTTATTATGAGAGGAGTAACATGTGTTTATAAACAAACATTTTTTTTCCGATTTAAATCATAGTTCCATGTGCCTTAGGAAATTAATCATAGATATATGTTTAGAAAATGGCTTAAGAAGGCCTATTAGTGGTGTATGAGGAGCAATTCTAATGTAAACTATTCCCTTCTAATGAGAGTATAATAAGTTTTTAATGATTTGTGATTGGATGGTATTTTGTCCCCTCAATTTTTTCAAACCAGTAATGATTTACAATGTTTATAAACATTTAAGGAGAATATGTTAACTTTATATATATATATATATATATATTATGATAAACACACACATATATATATGGTTCATGTTGTGGAAATAAATTTTGAACTAACATTCAAATTTAAAGTTATTAAATACAAAAAAATATGATTAAAGGGTTTATGAATATGAGACAAAACAGAAAATGTAAACACAGCTTAGACTACTTATTTGTGTAGTAGTTGTATTACTTATTTGTTCTCTGTAACTTATATCTGATAACAATTTTTGCAAAAAGTAGGTGCAAAGCTAGCCATTTTATAGAGCAAAGCCCAGGGCTGAGCGGGCAATAGAGAAACTAAAGTGACACTGATTATATAAATTGTTTATTTGGCTAAAGAAATAATTTTTAAAGCTTTTAGTTATTATTTGATTATAGAATATATTAAAAAAAAATTTTATAGGATAGAATAAAATCATGTTTAATCATCATCCAACTAGGTAAATTTGTTCTCATTCGATATTACAAGTTTCTTCTAACATTTTTTCTGTTGTGTGGCAAACATTTACTGAACTGATATCTGTTTTGATTAGAATTTAGCAAAACAAATTGCTTGTTAGGCACAATTTTGACATTTGGAAGTCTTGGTATGTTTTTTTTTTTTATATATATATAGTTTGCCATGATGGGAGTCAAAAATATTATTTTACTATATTAAATTAGGTTAATAATTGCTTCCGATTGCAAGTCTAAGAAAGGCATAGACCTTAATTTAAATATTGAACTGGATATGTATAATGACAATGATGCATCTTAAAAGTTTAATATGTTCAACAAATTAGTTTATGCATTACAATGCAAGATTTCATACTACTTTTTTTTTGACAAGAAATTCTGCTAAATTACACTTATGTGTTATAAGGCAACGATTAAAAATAGAAAATAAGAAGGTTATGTCCTTTCAAAGAAGAAAAATATAAAACATGAAATGAATCCTCTTCCCCCCCACCACACACACACACACATACAAATTGAAAAAAAATAGCAGTGGAGTTGGTATAATAAACATTGTGTTAAAACTTCCATCACAAATGACGTGATTTATGGCCTTAAAATTATATTAATAACTGTAAAAGTTTGCAATATTTATAATGCTTGTTAAATATAATTGCACATGCACTGTTAATAATTATTTTAACCAAATTTATTAACAAATTATTTTTTAAATATATAGCATTTTATTAATCGATTTTCTCACCATATTATTCTGATTTCTTTTAAAGATAAATTTTTGTGATTTTAAATTTAAAAAAAAAAGTTTTAACATTGCATTTCTAGCATGGAGCTCATTGGGATGTTTTTGCATTAGTTGTAATTTTATCCTTAGAATGACCAATTATGTTATTGAAATGAGAGAACTCTGTAAAAAAATATTTGATATTTGGGAAAAAAAAGGTATTAATGTACTCTTTTTCTTTATGTATTATATAAAAATGCTATACTTAATTTAAGAAAAATTATTATAAAATAATCTTTGTTATTTAGGTTCAGACAGAATTTCAGCCTCTTGATGAAACTAAATTTGTGACTAACATAGTGGATGCTGATGCTGTGAACCATATAGTTGTTTTTTTAACTGGAGCTCAGCCTTTCCCTGAAGGTTTTGGGGATCTGGTAAGTGTTTCTTTGTTAAACAGTAAATGTAATGGGATCTTTTTGCAAGAAAGGGAAGCCATCTATCATTAAATATGGTTCTCTTTTAAATAAAAATGTTACTAGGTGTATGCATATTAGTTTTATTTGAGAAATTTATTGTTTTTTTTTTAATTACTGTGAAGGAAGAAATAATAGTCTAGAAAATAATATAAATAAAATATTTAGATAATAGATGTAACATGTTATTTATATTTTATAATCAATATTTCTCTTTGAAACTTCAAAAGAAAAATATTTTTTCCAGTTGGACTATATAATTCATATACAAATAACAGTGAAAAATTTTGAAAATAATAATAAAAGATAAAACATAATAATAAAATTATTAAATTAAGTTTTTCATATAGTATAATATAGTATTCATTTTTTACCTTTCAAAGGAAAGGGTGAAAAACCAATCTAAAATTGATTAATATATTACATATTTTTTTAATGCAGATTTTAATTTTTATGTACTGCAAAAATAATTCACAAAGTGTACATCAAATCGAAACAAATATTGTTAATTTATAAACATAAAAAAAAAAAAATATAGGATTCTTTTTTTAAAATTTCCTCATTTAATAGAAGTAAAACCTTAAAAGGTTTTTTTTTTTTTAAGGTACTTTTACTTTTAATAGATATTTTAATTTGTCATTTGTATGTTAAATTACTAGAAAGTGCATAATTACTAATTCTGTTCTTACATTGGGCTTCCATTATATGTGTATGCAGAAGGGAAAAAAGCAAAATTCAATTGTGCAGTGTAACCTTTAAAAAGCACGTTCAGAGAGAATTGTCTTTCATCATTTTGTGGAATTTTGTTATTATTTTCATGAGTTTCTTAAAAAACAAGAAAAAAAAATTGTTAAAATAAATCATGTAAATTCTTCTTAATAATCTTAAAATAGTTTAAGCAAAAATAATTTATCTGTATTTATTTTAGTAAAAGTAGTTATCTTGTAATAATTCGGGGTTTACTCTTTTAAAAGATTTTTTAGGATGTTTTTTTTTTTTAATTAAATTTCATGAAAAAAAAAATATTTTAATATTAAATAACTGGCAAAAGTTTTTTTAATAAAGTATAATGTACACAAACAGTGATTCTGAGAAAGCCAGAAAATAATTTAATTAGTAGCCGTAAGTCGAGGAAATGATGCAAGTTTAATCAGAGAGAGGTCAGGGAAATTTTTCACAGTTTCTCTAGCCACCTGTAGAAAAAGATGGTATTCCACTTAGAAGCTGTTTTGTGTAAAAAAAAATAAACAAATGCGTCAGATTATTTAGCAGTAAAGGAAGTGCGAATGAGATATTTTCCAATATAAGCATATAATCAAATGGAGAAAAAAAATAATAATAATTTTGTGTTAAAGACAATAAAATGTAAAATCTAGTAAACTAAAATGAATGTAATTCGTGCTAGAAAATAATTATTAAAAACTATTTTTAAAAAATTTGTTGGTCGGAAGATTTCGAAGATTCCCATTTCATTGTTTACGATTTAAAATCAAGTTCCATATTTCATGTTTTAAATCTGCATGAATTCTATATATCAATTTTTGAAATTTCCAACATCATCTAACCTTTAACCCTAGTGTGTACATCTAGGTATTTTAGATGTGAATATCTTTTACCTAGCAATCATGGAGTCAAATTTAAATATCTTTACATTTAATATAGAATTTCTTTTCAAATAAATTTGATATTTTGTATTTTTTACAGTATATTTTAGTTGGCCTGACCCGAATGCTGCTCCAACATGGCAATTGTTAGGCTTCATTTCCAATACAAAACCTAGTGCAATATTCAAGATATCTAAACTGAAACCTGGTTAGTATGCCTGTTTGTATATTTAATAGCAGCATTAATATAATTTAAGCAGATATCTGATAGGTAAAATGTTGATAGTTAACAAATAGATAAAATATCTGATAGGCAAAATCTTGATAGATAACAAATAGATCAAATATCTGATAGGAAAATGTTGATAGATAACAAATAGATAAAATATCTGCTATATTCAAATATTATTTGGTGAAAAAAATTCATTACATTTGTTTTTCATGTTTATGAGTCATTATTTATTTACTATAATAAAACTTAAACAATTTAAGCTTATTTAAAAGAGGCATTTAGAAAACAAACTTAATTAGAAAAAATATATAATATAAGTACATGTTAATAATTTTAATAAATAATGTAATCAATATAAAAAGAATTTCAAAATCTTTGACATGTTACTTTAAATTTTAGAAGATATTCTTCTAAAATGTGCCATTCAGAATCCTGCAATCATGAATTTTGAAAATTATAATGTGGTTGTACATTATTTAATACACATTAATATTTTTATAAATAAATTCTTTAAAGAATTTTAAGCAATATCACTCTTTTACAAAGCTCTTTTTTATACTTATAAGTCTTGAAATATAGCCTTTTAAGGCTTCATAATATAAAATAATTTAATGTGCATATTATATTTCATAAAATATTTTATCCAGTTAATAAATTATTTTTTAAAAAATAGAATTTTCTTGTAAAACTTCTGCCTTAAATTTTTAACTATAAATATATATCTGTATAAATTTTTTTGTTTTGATATAAATGAGTTAGCATATTTCAAAAAATAATTTACTAAATAATGTAGATTAATTAATTTTTTATAGTAGTTAAATACACTTAATTTTTTTATAATTATGGAAATCAGAGTTTCTATAATCTTTAAAAAATGTGATATGAATAGCTTAACACTAAATTAAATTGATTTATGGGAGTAATACAGTTATTTTTTAATTGTATTATTATTTCTTCAAAATATATCATTAAAAATAACTGAGTAGTATGATAAATAATTTAGAAACAAAGTTGACAAAATGGTATGGGTAACAATTAAGAAAGACATTTGAGGAGGTTACTAAAACTATTAGGGGCTTGATGACTGAGTGACTAGTTCTCTTGCGCCGCTGACATAGGTTTCGGCGAGCGAGTCTGGACGGTACCATGAATGTTTGTAGTGGTTCGGAATCCACTTTAAAGCCATAGGTCCTGGTCTAATGTGACTATAGAGCATTGGGTTGACAAACCCTACCCCTTAAAAAAGAGAACATCTTCTTTCTTGGAAATATGCCTGTTGTGCTATTGAAGAAGAACTATAACTGTTGAACATCAATTTTAAATAAACTGCATCGTTCCAAGTATTTTTTATGAAATGTAAATGACTTTTCAAAATCATTGCCAGTTGTGCCTGTTGATGATCTAAATTTTAAAAAAAAACTTGCATATTTTGATTTCAAATATTGTGTCACTTGTCTATCATCAACCCATTGTTAAATTATCTGTTGCGGTTATTTTGTTTTTATTCTGGAATCATCTTAACTTCATTATATTATTCACAATCAAGTATGCTTTTATAATTGTGTATGTATGTGCTCACGCATATTTTTTTGAACATTAGTGGATCTCATGTCTTTTCTATGAAACCTGCCACCCTTCCCCTTAAAAGTTTAATATTTTTTCAGTAATAATTTTCATAGGTTAGTATGCAAATTAATCAAACAATTTGAATGGATGGCATTTATTGTTTTATTTTATTTATTAATATACATGTATATATTTATTTTTTGAAATAGTAATCTTAATATCAAAACAAACAGCATGCTAGTAATTTTCAACCTAATAAACTTATGATGATAATTCACAACAATTAACTTAATATGCAACTTTTCAAATAGAGGAATTTAGTGTGATCAGTTCATAGATTTGTGATTAGTTCATAGATTTTTATTAGATATGCTAATTACTTTTATAGAATTGTATATATGTAATATTATAATAGTGTTATAAATAAACACTTTAAGTGTTAATATTAATTTAATGTTCTACAATCACTAAGTTAATATTTACTTCAGAAAAAATACCAAATAGGTATAGACGTTTAGCTTTTATCTATATACAGACCTGATTAGACTTTATTTGTAGGCATGATTAATTAATTTTATCAATATGTAGGCATGTCTGATTAAGCTTCACCTGTGTGTAGGCATGATTGATTAGACTTTATCTGTATGCAGGCTTGATTAAGCTTGAGCCTCTGTTGAAGCCACTCCTTTTCATCACACTTTTGAACTTAACTAAGAAAGATATCTTTGAAAAGAAAGTTGAGCTTCATGTCTCTGTTCAAACAATCTTCTGAGCATTTTTCATTGTGTAAACCCGTCTCATTTCAGTGTGCAGAAGTAATATTTTGTGGAGGCTATCCAACTCTTCATACAAAGATTTGAATAGTCTTAGAGATTGGCCAAAATTAATATCTTTCACAGATTGATTGAGCATTTCCTCTATGAATAATAAACTTTGTGAATACAGCAATGCTTCAAGTTACATGTGGAGCAACTTCTCTGTTACTATATAAGTCTGTGTAATAGCCAGAAATATATTTTCTACTATCAGTGCAAATGCCTTGGTAATTGACCTAATCAATTCTTTTTTTTTTTCATACTAACAGTCATGAATGACATTACATATATATTTTCCTGTGCATCTTTCACAGAAATGATAGAACAGTAAAAGATTTTTGATAAGTATGTTCTCGTGTAAATATTTTAACGATAATATTCAAATTTGCCAGACTGCAAACATTGATGCGATCATTCCCTTCTATGGAAAAGAAACTGTTTTTATTTTTTTAATTGATGTAGATTTAATGTTGTTAATTTTTCAAAAAATTGTATTTGAGAAAATATTGTTAATTTTTATATGTTATTCTTTACTGAACAACATCTTTAATAAAGGGATTTATCAAATTTTAAGCTAACAGTTTCACTTTATCAATCTTGGCAACACTTATTCTATACTAGGCTTCAAGTAAATTTTTATTAACTTGTTTGTAGATAATACAGAGATGTTAGATTAAGACTGATTGGTAGTTGCCAAAAAAAAAAAAAAAGTTTTTATGTTCTTATTTGAGTGCCCGTCTCTAATTGATGCATTAATAAGAATGGTTTGGGACTCTTTTGACAAGTGCCTTTATTGTGGTTCCCTTGTCAGGTATTTGCAATTTCCAGTTCAGCAGGTAGAATTTAAAAGCTATTTACAAGCCTCTTTAGAGTACCAATTTTCAACCACTTATCCGTTTTGAGACATAAAATAATATCAACATTAATATGGCTTCATAATGATAATAGTAAATTAAGCATTAATAAAAAGGGAGAAAGTTTGGCTTATTAATACATGTTGCACAATTGCCACCCAATCAAACACTAAAATTACTCTTTCATTTGCATTTTAAATAAAAATGTTAATGCGAAAAAAGTTATGAAGCAATTCTGATTATTTCTAGAATAACTGAAATGAAATTAAAAATTTAGATAAGAGGGCATATGCTTTTAAAGATTCAATGATCTATCAATTAAAGTTTATATCTATTACTTTTTTTTTTTAAATATAACCCAGATTGAAAACCACTGAGATAGATAAAAATTGCATTTTTAAAACATCTCTTCTATCAGTTTTCATGCAAAATTTAGAGAGAAAATTGTATAAAAATATTCTTAAAATTTAAGTATTTCTAAATAAAATGGGCCATTGCTAAGTGTTAAGGGACCGCCACATCTTTGACATACCCATACATATTCTAAGTATAAATTTTTTTTTTTTTTTTTAAATCCTTTGTTTGAACAATATCTTATAGTTAGCTATAGTTAAGGATGCATGCCCTTATTAAAATATGGCTCTAAATGAATAATTTATTAAGAGTAAAAGAAAACATATATTTAGGATTTATAAAATCTGCACTTATTCTTATTTTATACATTTATCAATTGACATTCAAAACAAATATTATTTTAGTTTGTACAGAATACTTTGGATTGCATAACTTAATTTGAAATTTTTTTAATTAAATGTTTGAAATGAAAAAAATATGCCTATATGTTTTTGATGTTTAATAGAGTACAAAGTTTAAAAAAAGTTAAGATGTAAGATGTGTGTAAAGATAAGATGTAAATATCTGCATATTTCCAAATGTTAATTTTGCTGATGGAATCATGAATATATTGTCAAAAATTTTCCTTTAGTAAAATTTTTAAATATGTCAAAGAAAAACAACTGATTGAAATGATGTTTTTAATATTTTTTGTAAATTTTTTTATTTTGCATAGTTAAATTATGTATATATGAATGAAGATTCTTAATAAATTGGAAATGTTTCATTGTTTAGTTGAGTTACAATTTTTCATATGCTAATTTTTTAAAGTTAGTTTTTTTTAACAATAACCCTTTACTTTAGCAGTTTTCTTATCAGAAGTATATTTCATCAATTTTAGATACTCAAAAGAAAATCCCTAAAGTATCCTAATTGTAAATTGGAATTATGGATAGCTATTTATTTTTGTTAATGAAGATGTGTTATGTTTCATAATTTGCAAAATAAAAATGTTTTTCAATTAATAAATGCTTAATTTTCTAACATACATTTTTTTTATATTTGAGAATTATGACATTTATTTATAAAAAAAAAATTTTTTTCGTTGTATAAGAACAAAAAAAAATTATTAAATCTTATTCTTATTTTACAGATACTAATATGACAACTCCCTTTGGTGTACAGCCTATTTCTCATGTGGCTCAAATAGGCATTTCAATTGAACCCCTGCAACAGTTACAATTGCAGACTCCTATCACTGCCAGCAAACCATCTAATGTAGATTCTTTTATGGAATTCACTACAAAAATGCTGGAAAATTTTGTTAATTTCATTTGCTCGTTTGCAGTTTCGGCAAGCCAAATTTCCCCTACTACTACAGAGACATTTGTACCGATCGGTAATGTCCAACAATGGTTTAGCAATTTCCAAAGGCGATTACAACATAATCCCAATTTCTGGAGAAATTGAATAAATAAACACTTTTGTAAATAATTCCAGGATTTCAGTTATTTTTGCTGTTTTACATTCTGTGAAATATCTTCTCTTTATTACATAATAAATGATGGTCTGAATTTATATTCTCTTTTGATAATTTTTAAATATCAAAATTTGATTATCTATTTTGCTTATTCTATATTGATTTATATTTAAATTAAAAAATTAATTTTTATTTGGAATAAAAATGACTTCATTTGAAATAGTTTTTTATTTTGCTTACATATATGAAGCAATTTTTATATGCATATCTTCTGTTTATATAAGTTCCAATTTACAGTGTTTCAATTTGTGAATGTAATATTTTTTGGAAGCATTTTGCTATTTGGACACTTATCTTTTGCTGGAATAAGTTCTCTTATTAGTTCACTTAAATATCAAAAATAAAATCTTATTTCTTATGATGTATTTTATTTTTCTTACAATAGAGAAGAACATTTGGTTTTCCAAGTTACATATAATAAAATTATAATTAAGGGTTAATAAAAGAAGTTGTTAGTCTTTTAATGTAAAAACACACACTTTTCAAATTTAATTATATATAATATTATTTGGTTGCATTTGTGCTGGAAACATTATCAAAGTATTTAGATGGAATGTATTCATTGATTCAACTATTCAATAATTATTTGCAAAATTAAATCATGGTTACTGTTCTCTTGCTGTTTCTAATGATGGAAAAAATTAATTCCTCAAAGACATTTTGAGATTGCAGTAGAAGTAGGTATCGACCATATAGTTACTTTGTTATACTAAATGAAAACTGAAAGCTAGGCACATAGTAATTGATAACTAGGGGGAAGAATTCGTCTTAATGAAATGTGTTCTTTGCCATGAACATGACAGAATTCCTATCTTCCAATTTCTATCTCCATATGAGTTCTCTGTGATAGTTGAAAAGATTAGCACATGGGTTGAGCAAGGTACAACTGTACTCGAAAAGATGTCTTTGCTAAATGTGTGGATGGACAGTTGTATATATATATGTATAGCTGGATTAATTTTCTTTGTGTGTTACTTGTCAAGAAAAATTATTACTGTTTAATTTAGCAGACGATGGAAATCAGAATTGTGAAGATTTTTCCTGAAGTCAGTGGAAAAATTATTGGGTTTGGTCAATGAATGTATTCGCATTAAGTGATGCGAGCATTCAAATTGGTAGATTTGAACTAATGTTTCATAATCTAATTCTCATAGCTATGACACTATTTATTTATAAAGAAATTGTTCATTGTGCAAGAACAAAAATAGAAAATATTAAATCTTATTCTTATTTTCCAGATACAAATTTGACTACTCCCTTTGATGTGCAGCCCGTTTCGCATGTAGCTAAAATAGGCATTTCGATTGAACCCGTGCAACAGTTACAATTGCAGACTGCTGTAACTGCCAGCACACCATCTAATGTAGATTCTTTTATGGAATTCACTACAAAGATGCTGGAAAATTTTGTTAATTATGTTTACTCATTTACAGTTTCGCCAAGACAAATTTCTCCTACTACTACAGAAACATTTGTACCCATCAGTAAAGTTCAGCAGTGGTTTAATAATTTTCAAAGGCGATTACAACAGAATCCCAATTTCTGGAAAAAATAATTAATAAACACTTTTGTAAATAATACCAAATTTTTAGTTGTTTATATTCTTTAAAATATCTCTCTGCTTTGTTGAATAATTTTTGGTAGTCTGAATTTATATTTTTCTAGCAATTTTTAAATATTAAAATTTGATTATCTCTTTTGTTTATTATTATATATTGATTTATCTTTATATTTTTACAAAATATATATGGAAATTATATGTATATATATATATATGCCTGCTGTATATATAAAAAATATCTGCCAATAATATTTTATTGTTTTAATGTGATGATTCTTTGGAAGCATATGACCATTTAGGGCTTACTTTTTGGCTTCATAAAGTTTTATAATTTGATCACTTATATGCCAAAAAAATCTTATGTCTTTTGATCTTATTTTCTGGCAAAACAAAACAAAATAACAAGTTACGCATCATAAAAGTACAATAAATGGTTACCAAAAGAAGACATTCTAAATTTTTTTTATTATTATTTCCAATGGCAGATTATGAACAGTTACAGCAAAAAAAGAACAACGGGGAAAAAAAAAACATACAACAACAACAAAGCATGCTGAAACAGAGTTCATTAATCTAACAATAATGTTAAGTTGCAGATCTTTTAGCCACTAAAAAGTATTACCAGGTGCACCACAGGGAGGTAGATCTTCTGTGCACCCAGCATTCTAAATTTAATTATGCTATTCTGCTGCATTTATATTGGAAACATTTATCGAGTATTTGTGTAGTATGTATTTTTAAAAAAACAAGTAATATAAAAAAATGTAAAAGTCGGTTCCTACTTTTTTTTTTTTTTCGCTATATTGCAGAAAAATCCTTTACAAATAAAGTTGAAATTTTATCTGGGGCCATCTATTGGTAGATACATGCTACTTAAATCTAAAACAACTACAATTAATTAATTAATATTCGAGAAAACTGTATTAACATCAAGTGCCATCCACTACAAGTTTCAAAAATATATTTGAACTTGAGTGATGAATAAAAAGAATTTTATGAACGATTGAAAATTGGAACAAGATATATACAGGGAGAGTGTGAGCTAATAGTAGGAATTGAATAATTACTATTATACAATTTATATATATATATATTTAATTTAGCAAGCCAAGTAAATCAAAGCCATTAAGATTTTTGTAGAAGCCAATGGAGAAATATTTGTTTTGGTCAATGAATGTGTTCTCTTGTTAAGTGATATCAACATTGAGTTAGATTATGAGACATTATTACAATCTACCTGTTGGGCTCTCTCCTGCTTTTTTTTCCCTGAACAATTAGGTGGGACACTAAGCTTTGAGGTAAAATGTAAAGTTAGTAACTTTAGGTGTCAGTTGCGATATGTTATTTTATGATCATGACCTAGCATCATGGCAAATATGTTTATTTTGTAAGGGTTGGATGTATTTTTGCTTTTCACTTGTGACCAATATGAAAAACTTAAACATCATTATTATTTTAAAATATTCCTTTTAGCCTGAATGACAGTAAGCAGTAGTTAAACATAGTAGACAGTTAACGTTTTTCTGAGCGTAATAGCCTTACTTCAATTAATTGCATCCTTGAAAATTATTCACTGGTCATAACTAGATTTCTTTTTCAACAACAATAAAAAAAGAAAAGCAATACTGTGACACGGAGTGAGCGATTTGGGGATTCTGCATAATTTGATTCTGATTTCGTCAAGTCTTTTCCGTGCCAAAATAGCGATCGTCGACGAACTAGTTCAGGGATGGGCAAACTTTTTCGGTCGCGGGCCAAAAATCGAAAAAAAAAAAAGTTTGGCGGGCCAAGATAAATTTTTCTAAAATTTTGAAAACAATATACAAGTATTACAATTTAAATATGTTAATCAGATGAATGAAATTGCGATTTCATTTTTAAAAGTTCCTTATATTGTGGTTTGAAGTGAACGAGGCTAAATGCTCATCTGTCAGTCTACTTCTGAAATAATTTTTTTCTAAGGTTCATAGTTGAAAACACTTGTTCACATATACTAAGATGAAGCAAACATAGCACTGATTTTCTGGACGTGAGATATTAAATTTGATAAACTTACTTTCGATAATGATTAGTAAAACTCTAAATTTGCCGTATTTAGAAACAACTGCTTGAGATGATTCTTAGATTGCAACTATGTGTGCTTGCTATTTCCACCGATTTATGTTTTGGGGAACAAAAATAGAGAAAGTAAAAAGTTTATCAGTCCTTTCAAAAAAAAATAATGTTTAATCAAAAGTAGAAAAAGAGATGGATATATAAATATTTCTTTTACTTTGCCTCAACAGGTAAATTAAAATTCTATCCGCGGGCCGGATAGAACCTTCCGGCGGGCCGTAGTTTGCCCATCCCTAACTAGTTGAAAGGATTATCGCCAATCTGGCGTAAAAGACTTGCTGATGAGGAACCCAAAATAATAGATTTCTCCTTTTGTAAACACTGTGCAATTATGATTTACATAATTTTCAAAGTGCGACAGAATGTTTTAACGTTCACAGTACTAGCTTCTGCATATTTTAAATGGCTAATATCTATCTTATGATAATGGTTTGAGTATTATATTGGTTTTACTAAAAAATAAATGTATATATTTGATTTTCTGTTGGGATATTTATGTATTAAATCGCATGAAAAAAAAACGTAATAATAACCTTTTTATTAATATAAATTTTTCTTGGGGATATTTTTTTAATATTTCTGATTTTTTTTTTCTTTCTTTCTAATGCAGCTGGCAAACACAGACAGTTTGGTCTTGGATGCCTTAAGGCAAGTGCTGCACAGACGTACTCACTTTGCATTACCCAGGGGGCGCGTGTAACTTGAAGATAAGCCACGGACGCGGAGTAACAATGCCCCCGCAAAGCTCTACGATCCTATTAGACCGGGACCTACTTTTTAAAGTGAATTCCGAACCACTACAAACAACCATGGCACCTCCGGGACTCGAACCCGAAACCTGTGGTACAGAGCGCTAGCCATTCAGGCCCAATATTTCTGATTAAAAGATTGAAACTGCAATGTTTACTTTTGTTGCATCATCTAAAAAGTGGTTTGGATAAAAGTATTTTGTGTGTAACAAGCCTAATCATAAATAGTGTCACTAGATGGCGCCACCGCACATTCAAACAACTAGATTTTCAAATTGTGAAGAAACTCCAATGAAAAACTCCATGAAACCTTTTATTTATGTCATTTTTACATAGTCTAAGGATCTAATATGACCTTGCAAAAATAAAAATGTACCTAATTTCAAATGACCATAACTGGATTTTATATTCATATTTGCTAGAGAAATGAAGCGTGATCAGTATGACAGTTAATTATAAATATGGTCTGTTGTAAAGAATTATTAATGCTATTTATAATTTCATTTCAGGCCTTCGTTTTTGCTAGCACACAGCATTGTACGACACTTGTCGGTTTTTGCCTAGTTTTATAAAAGCTCACTGTGTGCCGCAGCTCGAATGTTTTTTTTTTATAGCGGATTATAGACGGGAAATAATGGCGTTTAGTTTAAAGTAGGGTTTAGTTTTGTTTCGAGCTAAAAGTATGCACACTATAAACTCGTGTTTTTGAGAAAAGTGTTTCAATGAAAGAGAAGCCAAAAGAGTTTCTATGATCACATGAGCAAAGTGAAATTTTAACAGCAAACAAAACAAGATTTGATATAAAAATTGTCTGAAACACAAAATGACACCCTATGAACGATTATGCTAGGCATATACAGTGAGTGTAAAAAGTATTCGTACAGTACGACAATTGATTTAAAAGAGATCCGTTCATAAAAATTATAAACATAAATTCCATTTTAATTAATTATAAATACATAATAGAACATATTTTCACTAGTTTCATGTGAAATTGACACAAAAATAATTTTATACATGAATAAATATTTGCAAAACTGAAACAATCCAACATCTTGTGGTGTAAAAAGTATTCGTAAATCAGGCATATATTGGGCAATACATAATATTTCAGCTAATACCTAATACCAATCATAATATTTCAGCTAATACCTTTTTAGGACATCCTTTAGCTCGAATAACTGCCTTGAGTCTCTTTGGCATCGATTCCACCAATTTTGCTGTTATTGAGCTAGATATGGCGTCCCATTCTTGATTAAGAGCAGATTCCAAATCATTTTTATTAGAAATGTGTCTGGATCTAATATTTTTATTAAGAATGTCCCATAAATTCTCGATGGGGTAGAGGTCCGGCGATTGAGGAGGAAATTTTATGAACTTTGGGGTATTATATAGTATTCAGAGCCTTGTGTTTCGGGCTGCGTGCTTGGGGTCGTTATCATGCATGAAAACGTAATCACCATTCAAGCCAATTTTTGTTGCACTAGGTCCTAAATTATTTAAAATGTCAATATAAAGTTGATGATTCATAATGCCTTTAATAAAGACTAATTTGCCCACCCCAGAAGCACTCATACAACCCCGAACAAGCAGACTTCCACCCCCATGTTTCACTGTTGGCACTAAATTCTTAGGATGCATTTCTGTATTGCGCTTTCTCCATACCATTCGTCCCCGTCCAATCCAAATATGTTGTATTTATTTTCGTCTGTAAAGATAATCTTTTTCCAGAAATCTGGACTTTCATTAACGTATTGCTTGGCGAAAGACAATCGTAGCTTCCGATTCTTCTCACTAACAAAGAATTTTCGTCTCGCAACACGGCCATGGAAACCTTCATTTCTGCATGCATTTCGAACAGTACTTACGGAGACTGCTGTTCCCATGTTCTTTAGTTCTAATGTTAACGTAGGAGCACTTATTTTGGGATCCTTCTTTAATGAACGTACCAGAAACCGTCTGTCAGATGATGTCAATAGACATGGTCGCCCAGTACGAGAACTGTTTCGAACCTTTCCAGTGGCAACAAACATTTTTATGATTGACTATAGAGTTGAACGGGGTCTACCGACCAGGTCAGAAATCCTATTGTACGATTTACCATTTTTACGGAGCTTTAAAATCAGTTCTCTTTCGGAAACACTTGCCTCTTTACTTTTACGACCCATTACAGAATTTCTAGTTTCTCACTACATTAAAATTTTCACTGAAGAACCTTTTAAGTAACTTACAAGATGACGTCAATTAACTACATCATAATGGCTAAACCAATCACAAAATAACTAAACAAAATTTGCATTCCTTTTAGTGTACGAATACTTTTTTACACCACAAGATGTTGGATTGTTTCAGTTTTGTAAATATTTATTCATGTATAAAATTATTTTTCTGTCAATTTCACTTGAAACTAGTGAAAATATGTTCTATTATATATTTATAATTAATTAAAAGGAATTTATGTTTATAATTTTTATGAACGGATCTCTTTTAAATCAATTGTCGTACTGTACGAATACTTTTTACACTCACTGTAAGTAGATCCGTCATGCATTGTATTGTCGTCGGCGAACATGAGACTGTTCAGTTAATCATTATGCCTCAAAGAAAATTGCAGAATTTAAAAAGGGGTCATTGAATATCGGCAAACCGATTAACGTGGTAATCGGTTGCCGATATTCAATGACGTATCCTCGTCTGCATGTAGCTCTAATGCCCTATTAAGTAATACTAAATGTAAATTCCGGCAATGGACCAGGAAATGTAATGGTCAGCACTGACAACATTCTCAAGTGCTATTGCTACAAGGATTCCGTTCTGTGCTGCAGTAGTTCGGTGGCATTTGTTATTCAAATAACTGTATGCTGACATTAATTTGTAAAATAAAAATTCAATTTATATTGAGCTTACTCATACAGATAATGCATGGTCCATCATGTTCATCGTTACAATGATGGCCGTATACGCAAAATGCGGTGTTTTGGTTAGGACTTATCTTTCATAGGGGTTTTTAAAGCGTAGCTTCTGATCGGGATAGTGATTAATAAGACACGACATGAAATATTCAACATCTTATGTAGGAAGTTGTAGAGGCTAAAGTCGTGCCTTTTCTTCAGCTTCGCGTTAGTGAGAATAGCTTAAGATATCTTACTTCTATGATGTATGTCCTCTGTTTCTTATTCTTTGGTTTTAGGATGCAAAATATCTCTGAATGTTATGCATGGTATTCCAAGCTCTAGTGCAGCTTGTCAAACAACATTTTTTTCCGAAGATTTTTCGGTCCTTTCGCCCATTGCATTATTATAAGGTGATACATTATTGGAATTATCAAGCAGATTGAAACCTAAGTGCAAATGATTTAGGCTAGGATTCAACGAACAATAAAATTTGGAAGATCTGAGTAGCTTGGTGGTTAACACATGGACCTCCTAAATTTAGCATGAGACAAGCGTCATTGAATATTCCTGAGTCTACATGAGATGTGGATATACTAAATCTATGGGATAAAGTCTCCTCATAGGATTTGTAGGAATGGATTAAGGTGCTGTCTTTATGGATATAAGTTCCAAAATCATACAGGCACGTGCGAAGTCGTATTTCCTATCTTAGCTGTATATTTCAACTGGTCAACTTTAATATTCCTCTAGAAGACACGTCCAACTGCAGTGTTCACCAGAGGGTATGTAAGAAGCAACATAACACCGGGGTGGGTGGCAAATCTCATTTGAGAACTCAAAAAAATTTCAGTAGTACAAGCATTGCAATTGAAACTGGCTGACGGGGTAATTTTGCCGAAATACAAAACTGGAGTTTAGTACTTAAAGGTGTTAGAAAACTTTACTGATGATGGTGGCTGAAACTAGTTCATATAATCAATACCAGTTCACATATGTGTGGACAATTTATGATTTTGTTTTATGTCCACAATTACAAGGAAGTGCAATCATCAGCCAAACATTTGTGGTGTATGAACTTGGAGGTACATCGTGGCGTCTGTATCTTTATCCAAGAGGAAAGACCAATCCAGATTACGTGTTGGTATATCTTTATAGAGAAAGTAATGGATGTTGGAAAAATCAAGTAGTAGTGGATTTAAAAATTTCGATAGAAAATGGAGAAGGTGTCCAGATATCATGCAAACTAGCCAATAACGTTCTATTCGAGGAAAATGATATTTGGAAAGGGATCCAATTTTTAAAACGAGAAAAACTTATGTGGTTTCTACAAAATTCGAACTCAAATACATTGATCCTACGTTGTGAAATGTCGGTAAATATTGCGATCGATATTTGCAAGTGGAGTGAGTATACTGATCTACAAGCGTTGTCCGATGATCTATTGAACTTGCACAAAGGGGAAGTGTTCACAGATACCAGATTGCGTTGCGAAGATGCAACGATAAATACCACAAATGTATTTTAGCGGCAAGATTATCACAGTTATCCTTGCAATCAGAATTATCAGACACTAAGCACGAATTGGAAAAGATTAATGCAGCCCATATTCCGACATCTTTAATGAAAATTTTGTTATGTTATGCTTATTCAGGAAAATTGGATCTTCCACTATCTGAAATACCAGCCGATCTCTACTCGATTGCATCTCGGTTTCGAATAACAGATTTGATCCAAAAACTGAAATCATATCCTAAACTTTGTTATTATTACACCTTTTTAAATGTTGAACAGAGCTGTTTCGTTTGGAGGCTTAAGAAACGTAATGTGACTGAAGGAAATTCCACTTGTTTGGTTCGTATAGTACCTACTGAATCATTATATGTTGACAACGTAAACGTTTCTTGTACTATAAAGACAAACCTAAAGGACAATTTTGTTGAAGATATTAACATTGCTTTTTATATCGACGACATACAAGAAAATATTCCTATTCTCTTATCTTGTAATGTGTTTGCGACCACTTCTTCGAATTACTTGATTGGGTGCCGACAGAGAAATCATGTGTTTAAAAACGACAGTGTGTGGCGGATTTCTATGCAGTGCAACGAAATTCCATTTGGCGATTACTTGGACGTGACCTGCGAAATGAGCCTGTGTGATGGTGTCACTTCTTCAAAAGTGCGCGAATGTGTGATGTTACCCAATGATATTCCGCGTTACCACGACTTCAGCGCATTGTCAAGTGACATGTTTAGATTGCTGGCATCTCGCGCCTATAGCGACTTCACCATAGTTGTTGGAGACCACGCGTTTGCTGTGCATACCGCTGTTTTAGTAGCAAGGTCTCCAGTTTTTAGCAAAATGCTTCAGCATGACATGGTGGAGAAGGAAACCAGAAGAGTTGTCATCCGAGATGTGCGACCTGTTATCGTACAGTTGATGCTTCTGTACATGTACACTGGAACTGTTAGAGGTTTGGAATTTAATGAAGCAATTGACTTATACGAAGCGGCCGACAAGTACTTTGTTGATGTCTTGAAAAAGAGATGTGCCCACTTGTTGCTATCGATTGCGAAAGAGGACAACCTATGTCTTCTGTTCGATTTGGCAGATAAACATTCCGATGTGGATTTGAAGAATCGAGTGTATGAAATAATTCACTCAAACAATTATAAAAATTGTGCACAAAATATAGCTGAACAACTTATCAATGTCGTTTTCAAATGTTAATTATTTTAGCCAGAATTTTTAAAGTTTTTCCTTATGCATGTAAGGTTTTACATTGATCTGAACCATGTGATTGTTCTGAGTCTTATTTTATGCACTTCCGATGTACGGCTTTGTAATGTACGAAATTGTCAAATAAACAATTTTTATATTTAAATATAGGTTAATATAATAAATGTATCTTATTTAAGTGATTTGATTCTTGATAATCTTTGGCTGAAAATTTATAAAATTCAATAAGCTAAATAATCGCATACAAGATGAAATAATAAAAATGTGCTTGATATTTAGTTAAATTCAGCTAATTAACTTTCGTATATTTCTGTGTATAAAACCAAGAATTTTTTAGAAAATTTTTTAAAGTTCATTTCAGGGGTCAGTTTTGATATAGATTCGCTAATCTTTGCAAGTACTTTTTCGGTAGCCGGATCCAATGATCCATTGCCAAATATCTCCATTTTTAAATTTTCATTTCTTTAGTTTAGCCATTTTTCATAAATTGAAGAGATAATTTTAAATGAAATGAGTTATTGGTTCTATGAAAATGAGTTGTTTTATTTTTCGAAATTGTTTATATGCTGCTATATTGCGCCTTCGCCAAAACGAAAAATATGATGCTGGTGATAATGTACCCCTACTTCCCCAGCTAACGGAAAAGCACCGAAACATACACTAGAATTACTAAAATACCGTAAATAATTAGGACATTAATTTTCCTTTCATATTATTTTATCTTTTAGTTTTTTGGGTATTTTGAATTTATAGATTAATTATTGCTAATATTAACCATTAAAAATTTGAGTATGCTAAACTAAATATAAATAGTATATAATGTATGATGTAAAAATGTATAATACACGGATTTTCAAATGGGAAGATTTAAATTCCAAAAAGCAAATATGCATTAAATTCTGTTTAAGGGAGAAACTAGAATAAATAAAAATTATGCGATAAATTAATAAATACATATATTTTGATTATGAAATAAAAATAAAAACATTAGCATAATGATATGAATTTTTTATACATATTACTGCTAGGTAGAAAATCAATATCGGAAATGCACATCCTGCACCGCTGCATCCTTCCCAGCATGCAGCTCGCGTTATGGTATGTCAATTGTATTTATTTATTATTTTTTTTTTAAGGCTTTCAAATTTTTATGAAATGCAAAAACATGGAACATTGTTCTGCTTTAACAAAAGTAAACTCTTTAATATTAGAAACGCATTTAATTTAGTACTTTTTAAATTATTGCATATTAGAGATTTTTTTTCAGCAATGTTCTAAACTTGAAGCAAAGTTTTTGTAATTTGATCACTGATTGTATGGAAAAACTGGCAATCGGCCAAGTCGGACGGATTCAAAGGTCATTTCGAAAGGATTTTAATAACAATAAAAATAATTTTAATTGCATATTACAATTTAAAATTACGCATCAAAAGACAAATGAGATGAAAAATAAATTCCACAATAAACATTACTTTTTTTTTTTTTCTTATAAAATTATTTTATGCAACTTGTATTTGGCAAGCACAGATAACAAGAGATCCATTCGTAGGTATCCGCTTTTAAAACGGATGTTCACTTTTCCATACAGTCGGTGGTCGTATTATAACAATGTTATTATTTTATTTCACGTGAAAGTATTGCATTCAAGGTTGTTGCTGCCCAAATAGTGGCATCGTGTGCAACTGGAGTGCAAGTCAACCTACATTTGAATCTACTGTTGTTGCAGTCGCTACAACAGTAGTATTGTTGTAGCAACTAGCAGCAGTATTGTTGTTGACAGCAGTATTGTTGTAGTCGCTACTTTCAAAAACTGGAGGACTCGATGATTGTGACAAAGAAGTGTCAGGCATTGATAGCCCGGCTGCCTGGTAGGAGTTTTCTAGGTTCTCTTCCATACGACGTGAAATTGTGGGTACGTTGCCATTGAAAAGTCCTTCCTGAAGGCATCCCATCACCGGCCGTTGGTGGGCTGTTCGTGGGATACATAAGTGGTAGATGAGGTTCACCGATGTCACACACATAAAAAAAAAAAAGGTTGTTATTGCAAATAATTTGCTAACCTAGGTCTGGATCGAACTTAATTTTTTACTGGGGCCTGTGGCCGTGCTCTTCCGCTCGGTAGCACAAGTTTCGGGTTCGAGTCCGTGCTGTGCCATGGATGTTTGTAGTGGGTCGGAATTCACTTTAGGTTCCGGTCTAATAGGATTGCAGAGCGTTGTGGGGGTAGTGTTACTCACGTATCTTCAAAGCTACGTGTGCCCCTGGGTAGTGGTAAAGGAGTAACAGCGGTGCAGCCCCTTGCTTATGGCATAGAGATTAATTGTCTCTGTATTGCCAGCTGCATTAAAAAACAGTTAGTTTGTGACTTGTATTTTACCCGAAAGCACGAAAGTCTTGTGTAATTTTCAATGTGGGAGTAATAATTAATAAAAATTACAATTAAAAAAACAGTGTAAAAATATTAAACACGCGTTTAATATTTTAGTAATGATTCAAATCCCGAATAATTGATTTCGGAATTTTTTTTTTTTTTTTTTTTTTTCTGCTTTTTCCTAATTCTGCTTAATTTCTAATATTTATTTTTTTTTTTTCCGATTGTATTCTTTTCAAAAATAAAAACACTCTATGAATCACCTCATTTTGTTTAGAAATCTACTATTTATGTTTTAAATTTCTGAGGAATCGATTTCAAATGCATATTTCTGCAATTAAATCGTCGTTAAACCTCCCCTTCCCCCAATAACCTCTAGTCCAGGGGTGGCCAACCCAAATGATCTTGCGGGCCACTTTGCAAATGCATCCTAACTCCACGGGTCGCCTATAAAATCATACAAACCCATATTAGATTTAGACCCACTGTAGACATTTTTTTTTGCAGTGAAAAAGTGAAACATAATGAGTTATTATTTTTGTGTTTATTACTATTCTTACATGTAAACATAGACAATGTAATGATAATGATAATGATACTAAACGCACATTATAAAGAAATATGTAACACTAAAAAAGAAACATAAAAAATGTATAAATATAAATGAAATATAAAAATATATAAAATGAAATTAAAAAAAAAAAATAAATCATTAAAAAATATTTATTTTTCTAGTGCGATATTTGTTTCTCTACTCATCACGAGTTTGCAGAATATAATTTTTAGTTATTCTGCAAACTCATAACTGTAAATTAACAAATAAAACAGGCAATGCGTGTCCTATATTGGCAAAGAATATTATTTTAAAATCAAAGTTACTTTTTTCTCATTATTTCGACAGTTCACTTTTGAATCTAGGATGCACACATAATGCATTTTTTAATGCAGTGGTTTTCAACCTTTGGCCATTATAAGTTTTTTATAAAACCGTGATACATCTCACGGGCCGAAAAAATGTTCAAGGCGGGCCGCGGGTTGGCCACCCCTGGTCTAGAAGTAAGTGGTCTTTAACTTTTAATTGTTAATAGTTTTAATTTATTCTATAGCTTGTTTTTATTTTATGTTAACCTTTAATTATGTTAATAATAATAATAAATAAATTAAAAGTTATTATTATTATTATTTTTATTTTATTATTTTTTTTTTTGGTATCGTCAACGGACTCTTAATTGTACCTATAGCTTTTTCGGTCTCTTGCTTCAATTGTTTTCAAGCAAGAGATGTTTTTCTTAAATTCTTTGATTTTTCTTTTTTATTACTACTCTTCAATTTAAGCAACTTCATTTTGTGTAAATATTTTAACCACTTTAAGATGTGGAGGTTTTCGTGGTTCTTAAAATCATATAGGACTCCGTAACAGGCACGCCCGTTGCCCAAGTAGGGAGGGCAATTTTCTTTTAAAAATGCATCCAAGGTCAATGACATTCAATTATCTGCCCTCAGGCAGACGGCCTTGGCCTACCATGGGGCTGTTGTGTCAGTGAAGATGCCAATATTCAAATATGCGTCCGCTTATAAGCCAACTTTCGTGGTTTAGCCGTGGGAAAAAAATTCTGAAAATTTTTAGCTCTTATAAATAGAAATATACTGTATTTAATATACAGTGGGGGAAAGCAGATTGATTACAAGAAGAAGTAAAAGCGGAAGAAGTAGAGACGCATTGTAAAGAAATATATAACACTCAAAATGAAGTATACAAAAATATATAAATATAAACGACATAAAAAGAAATGAAATCATTCAAAAATATTCATTTCACTAGTGCGATATCTGTTTCCCCCGCTCTTTCACTTCGCTTTTGCAAATCGATCTCCATTTGGGTATTGGCACATCGTAATGGGTGTTGCAGGTAAGTGTACGTTATATTTGAGCGTGTTTTGTGTTGGGTCAGTTTCATTTTAGAAAAAAAAAAAAACGATTCGCAGGTTAAGTTGAACCAAAAGCTGTAACAACTTCAGCTAAAAGTCTGGTTTACTCTCTTATCAACAATCAATTGTGCGTATCTAAGGATGGTCACTGCACTGAGGTCACTTAAAGTGCAACATAGAACTTGTTATATTAGATGTTCCAAGAGGCGCAGAATATAATTTAATTATTCTGCGAACTGAATAAATAACTCAATATCTGTCATACATTCGTAAGGGTATTATTTTAGAATGAAAATTAATTTTATCTTATCATTTCGACAGTTCATTTTTTGAATATATTGATGCACACACAATGTATATTTTTTATCCATTGGTTTTCACTCCTTTGGCCATTATAAAATAAATAAATTTTGTAAAAGTGCGATCAATCTCACGGGCCGGAAAATGTTCAAGACGGGCAGTGGGTTGACCACTCCTGATCTAGTTGATATACTTGTTGAAAATAAGATCAGTTTGGAAATTTCAATCAATCACCCACGAAGGCTGCGTGGAATCACGTCCGCTGGTGTTGGCGTGAAGTAAAGGTTAAAAGCTAGTGATAAATACATGTTGTTTCCTAGTCATAGTTTTATTAGTCATTAAATAAATCTTGTAATGACAATTGTAGGAACTATAGTTGTGCAGAACCTTCATGCCCCCCCAAAAAAAAAAATGCAATATAATTTATATTAAATATTTGCTTATAATGGAGCCTGAATGGCTCTGGCGCTCGGTGCACAGGTTTCGGGTTCGAGTCCCGGTGGTGCCACGTATGTCTGCAGTGTTTCGGAATCCACTTTAAACCGTAGGTCCCAGTCTAATATGGCTGTAGAACTTATTACAGCAACAGTAAGCTTTTCTTTGTCGCGGGCCGGATTGATGACACTAGTTTGGAGACTCCCTGGCTTAGAACGTCAATCCAGGCATTTTCAAAAGCCTTGGCAATATCTAAGAAGATTAATCCAGTGATAGATTTTTGATAAATCCAGAGAAACAGAAGTAACAGAAATCAGTTCTGTTATTCTTAAAACATGACGAGTAGTAGATTTGCTATAAACCCGAATGGATGAGGAATCTTGATAGAGTGTTTAGTAAGATCTGTTTTAATTTTTATATTAATAAGGCCTAGAGTTGTAATATCATAAAGCGTCATCGGGATTGTCAGTTTGGGGCAAACATACTCCTCACGTGTCTTTTACTTTGTAGTTTGACATATGCGATGATAACGGTGGGCTGAAACGTTCGTAGGCTGACACATAGATGGCCCTACTAGTATTAAATCCATATGCTTTTTAGTTAACCCTAACCTTCAAAAGACACGTGTATAAATTTGACAGCTGTTGCACCATTAGTATGTGAGTTATAGCATTTTTAGCGAAGCAACTTTTGTTAGTTTGAAAAAAAATGGATAAAAAGAATTTCGTGTGTTAATTAAAGCATTGCTTTTTGGCGAAAAAAAATGCTATTGAATCCAAGGCTTGATTGATAAACATTATTCTGACTTTGCACCAGGAAAATCAATCGTAGAGAAGTGGTTTGCTAAATTTAAACGAGGCGAAATGAGCCCCGAAGACGATGCACGCCTCAAAGTGGCTGTTACCGACGAAAACATCAAAAAAAGTCCACAAAACAATTTCTGATAACCGTAAAGTGAAGTTGATTGAGATAGCCGAGACCCTAAAGATATCAAAGGAACGTGTTGGACATATCGTGAATGAATATTTGATATGCGAAAGCTCTGCTCAAAGTGGGTGCCGCGCAGAGCTCACAATCGACCCAAAACAACAACGAATGGATGATTCTAAGCAGTGTTTGGAGCTGTTCCATCGTAATAAACCCGAATTTTTGCGTCGATATGTGACAATGGTCAATCAGCCTACGAACTTTTCAGCCCATCTGTTACATGGGCGATTTTTAGCAACAATCCTTACTGTTGCCCATTACTATTTTCATGTTCTTGGCGCAACGGAAGTAAAAGAGGTCTATTATCACACACTGATTTTCAAAAGAAAGTGTTAATTTTTTTTTTTTAGCTGTCAATAAATGTAAATTTTATTTGTCTAATTATTTGACATTCATATTCTATTAATAAGTGTTTCTTGTGTACAATTTTCCCACCAAAACCATTAAAAAAATATTCATTTATACAAACTTTTACAAACCATTTATACAAACCATAAAGGTTATGAACAAAAAAAAAAAAAAAAAAAAAAACATTTCTAAATAGTTAACAGAACAACAACCGAATTTCAATCTATTAACAGGATGAAAATAATTAAGTTTTAATTTTCTCAAAATAGTAAGGGATTCACAAAAGTGTCCGTACACGTACGATATTCAATGAAATAGATACCAAATAGAATAATATATTATATGCGATCAGTTAATATAATGACTGGAATTGCTGGTTTTAAGTTTCTTTTCTGCAAAGAATGATTGACATAATCGCAGATTACAACATCGAATTCTTTTCATTATCAGAGTTTTACTCATGCACATTTTTAGCGTATCGTTTAATTATCAATGTTATTACATAAATACTGATAAAAACTGATACATTAAAAGGAAACTTATTTTGTGTTTGTGTACTGATAACAATGAGAACGGTCACATATGTGAACTTATTTCTGGCGTCAAATTAAATATGACACACTATGTAAACAAGCCCGGCTAGCTCAGTCGGTAGAGCACGAGACTCTTAATCTCGGGGTCGTGGGTTCGAGCCCCACGTTGGGCGGTGTTTATTTTACCATTTTCTTATAGGCAGTTTTTTTTTTAAAAGAGGCTATTTTATTATTAGAATTTAAACTGTTTGGCATTATTAGGAATTTAAACTGTTAAACATAATTTAAACTGTTTTCTTTTAATATAAATTAAAGTATTATAGTATAATTCGTAAATGATGAACCATATTTTAAAAGAAATTAAACGATGTTTCATAACGTCACGCTTTTGATAACGATTTTTTTTTAGCCATCTTTTAAAAGATAATGCATTTAATTTCTGAAATAATATTTAGTAATTAATAGTTACAAACAATAATTAATATAACGATAATTAATAGGTGCAATTATAAGGATTGCACAAAAATATTTTACAAATACAGAAAAAAAAATTCAGAAATTCAATATTCGATTCTTAATAATTTTTTTCTAATATTTGATTCACAATAATTTTAATTAGATCTTTGTTTTTATTTAAAAAATTTTCTTTTAAATAAAAATTCATATATTTTTAAATAAACATTTTTTGTTGCATTTTTATTAAAAAAACTAATTATTTTAAAACTTATTAAAATACAAATAATGAGCTTTTAAGTAAAAAACTAAAAAAATTTTTTATAATTTTTTTTTTATTTTTTCTAAACTCATTCTGTATTCTATTTGTGAACAAACAGCATTATAAAAAATTATTTTATTCTTGATTTTTATTGATATTTGATTCTATTAATATTATTTTAAATATCATTTGCAAACTTCTATCTGTAAATGTTGTACAATAGTTTCTATGTTTATTTTGAAATGATTTTGCTCATACAATCTTATCCCAACAAAATATTTTAAATTATTTAATTAAAAGCACTTTTTTAAAAAAAAAAATTATTACATCAGTGTATATGAAATTCCTGAAGGCTACACTTTTTTCATCATAAGATATAAAAATATTGTCAAATAAAAAAATGTGTTTGTTTGTAAGAGAGTAACTATAAAAATATTTCTATGCATTATATTATTAAACTAATAACTTTATTAATATTATTTTAAATCATTTGCAAACTTCTATCTGTAAATGTTGTACAATAATTTCTATGTTTTATTTTGAAATGATTCTACACACAATCTACATACAATCTTATTCCAACAAGATATTTTAAATTATTTAATTAAAAGCATTTTTTTTTTTTAAATTATTACATCAGCTTATATGAAATTCCTGAAGTTTCTAAAGAATGTTATTTTTATGTGTGCTTCTGAAACGATCAAGCAGCTCTTCAATCAAGCTTGCTCAAGGACCATCTTGATAAAACGAGTTCAGAGGGCAAGGTCAAGGTCATATTTGTTTTCTCATTTTGCAAGAAAGAAAAACAAGAAAGTTTACTATTACTCACTTTTTCCTCCCCTTCTAAGAAAAACTTACTCATTGGGGGCCCTTCACAAGCACCGCCCTCTTTTATAAACTATTAATGCTCATCTGCCAGCTGCTCAGAAGGCTGCGTACTTCAGGCACCGTAAGAACTAACCGAACGATTTATAGAAACATGGCGCCGAATGGACGAAGTAAGAATGTTAAGAATATTTATTTTTTTATTTTATTGTAATTAATTCTTGAAGCATTTTTTCTACTATGCTGCAATTAAATATTTGCAATATATTTTTATTGCTATTAATTTATTTATGGAAGATTTAAATAATTATTTGTAGGTTTTAGAATTTATTTGACAAGCATAAATAGGTCGCTGTTATGAGTTTGTCATGTTATTAAGTTATAATGAAGGGCAGCGCTTATGATTTTTAAATCTTTTTTTATCATTAAGATATTTCGATTTTAAAGTTTAATTTTACTTTTTAATTCATTTAATTTCTTGCTAAGTTTTGTCCTTATCTTGTTGTTTTTCTAGTTTGTAAAGATAGATAATTTTTTTTTTTTTTTTTTCTAATGACTTTAATTTGACTATAATTTTATCTAATATCTAACTAATAGTCTAATTTTAAAAAAAAAAAATCTATAACAATGTATATAAAACACAGAATATTTATTTGTTTGTACTGGAGTCATTTTGGTGTCTGTGTTGATATTTCGTAATTTAAAAATTGTAACGCTGAAAATTAAACTTATTCTATCTAATTATTATGCTTTTTATTTGGTGTGCAACTTAAAATCACGAACCCTTTTTTTTAACTAAAAAAAAAAAAAAAAAAATTTTTTTTTTTCAAGTATAAATTATGGTTATGTTAGATACATATTCACGATAAAAGTTTTGGAGTTGTACTTGATATAATAGACTAAATAACTCTCTAAATATTAAATGATCCAAATGATTTTATTTTATTGATAATATTATTGTAGATTTCTAATAATGCACTTATAAAACTAATGTAACACTAATATTGTAAGTTAGTACTTTAATGAAGAAATATTTTAACGTGCATTGATTAGCGTACTATTTATTCTTTTTTATTAATTAAATTCCTTCTATTAGCTCTCCCTATTTATATCTTGTTCAAATTTTCAATCGTTCATAAAATATATTTTATTCATCCACTCAAGTTCAAATAAATTTTTTTTGAACTTGTAGTGAATGACACTGGATGTTAATACAGTTTTTTCAAATATTAATTCATTAATTAAATTCAATTAATTAATTTTTGTTTTATATGGGAGAAATATTCATATATTCACGCTGATCTTTCTTCTCATAATTAATTATTAATTAACTAATAATTAGTTAATAATTTTTTTTTCTCATAACTAATTATTAATTAATCAATGGTTATTAATTATTTTATTCATTTAATTATTAATTATTACTATTTTCGCATTAAATATTTTCATTATTCATTTAATATATATTATTCAATTTTTAAAATAATGTAACTACAAATTGGTAATAATATAAAAAATCGTCTGATTTTAATTTAGCTTATTTTTCTGGATATTATTATTCTTAATTTTTGACTTTTGAAATTTGAAACGACCGTGTTTGAGTATTCTTATTATTGTATTATACATTTTTTAATTTTAAATGATCAAAAAGTTTTTAATTAAATTTGAAATACAGCCTAATATATTTGCTTTTATTATTTTTATCGTGCGTATTTGCTTTTATTATTTTACTGTAATTCGAGATTGCTATTCTTTTTTTTTCTAATTCCTTCTATTAGTTCACACTCCCTCTATATAGATCTTGTTCACATTTTCAATCGTTCATAAAATACTTTGTATTCATCCACACAAGTTTAGATACTTATGAATTAATAAAAAAGGTATATTAAAAAAATTCTGTGTAATTCAGAGGAAAAATTTAATATATTTGTAACATTCAGGGTGATGATATTTCTACAACGTCTATGAAGTTTGTATACAGCTATTAATTTGTATACGCATGATAACTTTTCAGTTTGATGTACGATAGTTACGGTAGTATAGGTATAACGATAGTTTTTGAATTTGTATACAATATACACAGTCCAGTCCCATTAATGTGGCCACCTGCCAAAAGCCGGAATAACCACCTTTGACAGAGCGGACCGATTGCAATTCGATCAAGGTAATGAACGATTGAAATGCTTTCCGATGCCCTAGGACATCCTTTATATGCACTCTACTGCAATGTGCAGCCACCTGCCATTGTGATTGGTTACTTCACGTTCACGTCGAAAGTAGGTGGTGGTCACATTAATGTGACTGGACTGTGTAATTTGTTTGTGTATGAACAGCTATTAAAATTGCATACAGTAACTTTTCAGTTTGTACCCAAACAGATATTAAGTTTGTATACGAATAACCATACGATGGCTATTAAGTTTGTATACGATAGCTTTTGAGTTTGTATACAAACAAATATTAAGTTTGTTTAACATTAACATTCGGTTTTGACGACATTAACATGAAAATGTCGCCAAACTAATTTAATCTATATCTGTTCTAGGAATTCTTTTAAAGAAGGAATCAACCGCAAAACTTAGCAGTGGTTTCAAAATGCCCTATATGGGACTAGGAATGTGGCAAGTAAGTATATTTATAACATTACACATGACTTCACGCTCTATGACTGCGTTTAAATAGCCATAGAAAGTTTTGTTAAATAAAAATAACACTTATACTTGATACTACAGTGGCACCTCGGTATATGGGCCTGAATGTCCGAGTGTCTAGCGCTCGGTGCCACAAGTTTCGGGTTCGAGTCCCGGCGGTGCCATGCATGTTTGTAATGGCTCGGAATCCACTTTAAGCCGTAGGTCCCGGTCTCCTATGACTGTAAGAGCGTCACGGAGCAGAAGCTAGACTTCTACCTTCGGGTGCTCCATCAAAACAGAAGCTGCACCCCTCTTCCCTCCTTCCATGAGGGACACGATAACAACAACAACCTAGGTATATGTCCAGCTTGGTATACGTTCTGTTTGGAAGGGAAAAATATGTTTGGTATACGATCTTTGTTTGGAATATGACTCGCGTGGCTCAAAAACTTTGCCAAATGGATGGATAACAAACCCCCTGCAGAAAAGTACGACCTCAACAAATCCTAAGCAAGTAGTAACATCATTGTATACAGCAACGATAATTTCTATTTGGATGTGGAAATTTTTTTTGGTATACGACCTTTGTAAGAGAAAATAATATAAGTAGTTATAGAATATGAGTCGCGTGGCTCAAAATCTTTGTCAAATCGACTGTGACGGATTTAGGCTTAGGGCAGCAAATTTTTAGGGTCGCCAAAATTTTCGAGGCGGCTAAAAATTTGAAATTGATTTTGTGTTTTTATCAACTGTAAGATAGAATTTGAATGCTTCTTTTCTTGCTTTGACATTCTCAAGATGTCAATATTTAAAGGGGAGAATTATTTTTTAAACAAATACATTATATGATTAATTAAATAGATATGATTTATTTCTTAATTAAAAGAAATTCAATCTAAATTGTATGTTTAGTTGTTATACCAAATATATTTATATATTTAATTCTTGCCTAAATTCAATATTTAATTTTAATTCGAATCTATTATTACTATTCGTATTATAATTATAATTATTATTATATATAAGGGCGTCAAATTAACTTGGGCCTAGGGCACCATCGAACCTAAATCCATCACTGGAAATGGATGGATCACAAAAGCTCTGTAGTGAAGTACAACCTTAGAAAATGCCAGACAAGCCGCAACATCATTGTTTGCACCAACAATATTTTCTATTTGGAGAAATATTTTGTTTGGTATACGACCTTTGTTTGGAGCCATTTCAACAAATCCCGATAATAAATAAATAATAATAATTGTTAATAATAAGCCTTAACTGCTTTGTCTGGAATAACCGTACAACGTCAAGTGTCGGAAACATCCGCTGAAAGAGAAGGCAGAAACTTGAAGAAACTTTTAGTAAACTTAAAATCTGGCACCTTCCACCAAATGAAAGCTCGGAAAGTAATTCTATATACAGGGTGATTATAATTAAAGTCCCCTTTCAAAATGCTGTCAAAAAAGAACCACTTGTCACAACGGATTCAAATTTGAACTGAAGATACTTGAAGAAGGGGTGGCATCAAAAAAAAGTTCCATTGATTTTCCCATCCAATCAGGCATGACCTTACCGTGGTGGATGGGCTTTCCTCTCACAGTGTCACAACTGTTGAATGACTTGTAAATCATTTTTTCCGTCCAAAAACTGAAACAATCCAGCACATTGAACACCACAGTTGGTTGAATGTGCCACTATGCCAAATACGTTGTCATTTCGATACAAAATGTCACAGGCAGCTGAATTCACTTTCTTTAGGCCGCTTACAGTGCCCTATATTTATACAATTTGGAGCTTTTTTTGATGCCGCACCATTTCTCCCTTCTTCAAGTATCTTCATTTCAAATGTGAACTCGTTGTGGCTAGTGGTTCTTTTTGACAGCAGTTTGAAAGTAGGACTTTCATTATAATCACCATGTACATGGGCATCTCAGTACGTGCCTGCTGTGGAATAAATACAACTTGATATACATCCTGTTTGGACGCAAAGATAATCGCCAAATTTTCAAAAAAATTTTTCCTCGATCTGAATAACAAATTTTCTAAATGAATTGAAAAAAAGTCTAAAATGAATTTCTTTTAAAATTTAAATCTCATGTAGATGTTACGAAAGACTAAATATGAGCAAAATGCATCTCAAACGAAGAAGCATGAGATTAAAGTGAAAGAAATTCTGCAAATTCTATCAACAAAGTAAAAACATAGTTAGAACTTCCATTCCAATTCCAATATTCTTAATCTAATCTAGAATATTTTTAAAATCTAATCTACAATACTTTTATTCTAATCTATAAATTTATTCAGAATATTTTTATAAAATCTAATCTACAATACTCTCAATCTAATCTACAATACTTTTAATCTAATCTAAAATATTTTTAAAAATCTAATCTACAATATTGTTATTCTAATCTAGAATATATTTTAATATCTAATCTACAATACTCTTAATCTAATCTAAAATATTTTTAAATATAATCCACAATACTTGTAATCTAATCTGTAATATTCTAATGCACAATATTTATTTAATTTCGTGGAAAATTTTTCTATGTACTACGAAAACTAAATAAAGACTTAATGTAGGAAATACAAAAATATAGAAAAAAAAAAAGTCAGTGGTTCTAGGTCTAATCTTCGAAATTGATTTTTCTGATAATTTTTAATAGACAATTTTAAAAAATGAAGCTTCCTCTTAATTCCTTTGCACTTTTTATCTTTTTACCCTAATAAAATTTACCAAAACTAACGTCGAAATTTCAAAAATTAAAATAATTAGCATGAATTTGTGCTTTATCAGAGTGTCTGTTAAAATAGAAATTAGCACGAAAATTATAGTGATTGTAAATTTAAGACGATGGATACTTTTATGAGCATTTGAATTCCACGAATGAAAATTTAAATGTTCGATTTCCTGTTGGCGAGCAATGGCGGCTCATATTTCGCTGGGGCAGCAAATCGTCAGGTCATCAATCAACTAACCTGAAAAAGGAAAATAATTAAAAGACCAGCTCTGCAGAGTCAGTAAAATACAAAGGTGTTTCTTCTATGAAACTAGTTAGCCCCAAATATTCCATTTTTCTCAATGAATAGTTTTTAGATAGCGAGATAATAGCTAGTCAGTGAGGTAAGGGTTTTTTTTCTTTCTTTTTCCTTTTTTCAATTCCTTCTCTTAGCTCACACTCTCCCTATATATATCTTGTTAAAATTTCCAATCGTTCATAAAATACTCTTTATTCATCCGCTCAAATTCAAATACATTTTTTTCAACTTGTATTGGACGACACTGGATGTTAATGCAGTTTTTTCAAACATTAATTCAGTAATTAAGTTTGATTAATTAATTTTAGTTTTTTTTTTTAGATTTAAGTTGCATATATCTACCAATAAATGGCGCCAGATAAACTTAAAAAAAATGAATGAAAATTATTTATAAAGAACCTTTCTACAATATAGTGGAAAAAAAGTAGGAATTGACTTTAAAAATTATTTTTTATATTACTTGTTTTTTTTTTTTCCAAATAGGCAATGCCAAGTAAACAGTTACTTTTAAAAATAGTTATAGGTAATTAATTATAAAATTTAACAGCATTTTCAAAATATTTTATTACTTGTTTTAAAATTATCTGTCTTCAAAATCCTACATTATATTTTGTTCAAATTAAATATATTCTTTTAAATGTAATTTCTACAAACATATAAATAATGGAATTGTCGTATTTTTAAGATATAATGTTTTATAAAAAAATCGTACGAAAATGAAATTTAATTACAAGTGTTTCTCAATTTTTTTTTTTTTTTTTTTTGAAAGACCGATAAAGCAGATGAAGTTGAAAAGGCAATCGAGACCGCCATAGAGGCCGGCTATCGTCATTTCGATACCGCCTTTGCTTACGAGAACGAACACTTGATTGGGAAAACGCTGCAGAAGATCTTTGAGAGTGGTAGAGTAAAGAGAGAGGATCTTTTCATCGTTACTAAAGTAAGTATCCGTGTATTGAAATATCCAAGTCTTTTGATTCCTTTTTAATACGCTTTTATTAGTTTCACCTGTATGTTTGTTTGTTTGTAACTGATTCTTTGGGCTCGATTTTGCCCTACTTTAAGCGATCAGATTTAATTAAACGTTGCAGACTTATCAAGGACCGACAAAAGTAAAATATTTTGATAAGTTTATTATTTCATCATGATTAGGATCGCCAGGATGAGTGATTTTATTTTAACTCAAGAAGAGCAATTTAACCCATGTAGAATGACATTCAAACCTACGCGGGACAGTGATTCCGAAATGCAGAGTTAGTTTAAAAATGTCATACAAAGCACCCCACTCTTTTAGAACAGTGACATTCATTTTCTCGTCAGTCATTTTATTCTTATGTTAACAATTATTTTTTAGTTGGATTAACTCTAAAAACGTGTTTTTTAGCTTTTTAAACTATAATTTATTTTTTATTTCCCGTTGGTGATTGTTCTGACAAATGTAATTGAAATATTTCTAAATTGTTTCCATTCGATCGTTTTTTCCGTTAAATCTCTCAACAAAACCAGCTTTGGTTGGAATGCAATTTAAACATGGCACCATAATGACAAAATTTTAGGGCTATAATGCGCTAAATTTAATCACTTCAATTTATGCATATTAACATTGCCCCTGCAATAAAAATGGTAGTTAGTTTATTACCCACTTTCAATACAAAACAAGTATGACAAGTTTTATTAACCATATTGGCGTAGCGCCATGCAAAATGGAACTATGACAAATTTGGCGAAAAACTTAATATAAAAACCAATTATGCAAAAATGATACTATGAAACATTTGGCGTAACGCCATCTTCACATCGTTTAATGTGACACCAATGTTCCCTAAACACAAATTTTGGCACAAAATAACGGAATGGCAATCGTACCAGTGTGAATATCAGGTGGGCTGAAATGTTCGTATTCTAGCATAGAAAAATTCTTTTTTGATAGAATTTGATTTTATTATTCAATATAGTTGCCTTCGAAGCCGATACAACGATTATAGCGGTCATACAATTTTTCGATATTATTTTTATAGTACGATTTGTCTTTAGCCTCAAAATAGGCTTCAGTTTCGGCGATTACCTCTTCATCGGCACGCAATTTCTGTCCAGCGAGCATCCTCTTGAGGTCTGAGAACAGGAAAAAGTCGCTGGGGGCCAGAGCTGGAGAATACGGTGGATGCGGAAGCAATTCGAAGTGCAATTCATGCAATTTTGCCATACGTTTTCATTGATTTGTGACACGGTGCATTGTCTTGATGAAACAGCATTTTCTTCTTCTTCAAATGAGGCCGTTTTTCCGCGATTTCGTCTTTCAAACGCCCCAATAACGCTACGTAATAGTCGCTGTTTATGGTTTCTCCCTTTTAAGATAATCAATGAATTTTATACCATGCGTATCCCAAAATATTGATGCCATAGCCTTGCCAGCCGACTTTTGCGTCTTTCCACGCTTTGGAGTCGGTTCACCATATGCAGTCCACTCGGCTGACTGTCGATTGGACTCTGGTGTGAAATGATAGAGCCATGTTTCATCCATTATCACATATCGACGCAAAATTCGGGTTTTTTTTATGATTCAACAGTTCCAAACACTGCTTAGAATCATCCATTCGTTGTTGTTTTGGGTCGATTGTGAGCTCGCGCGGCACCCACTTTGAACAGAGCTTTCGCATATCCAAATATTCATTCACGATATGTCCAACACGTTCCTTTGATATCTTTAGGGTCTCAGCTATCTCAATAAACTTCACTTTACGGTTATCAGAAATTATTTTGTGGACTTTTTCGATGTTTTCGTCGGTAATAGCCTCTTTGGAGCGTCCACTGCGTGCGTCGTCCTCGGTGCTCATTTCGCCTCGTTTAAATTGAGCAAATCACTTCTCTACAGTTGATTTTCCTGGTGCAAAGTCCGAATAATGTTTATCAAGCCAAGCCTTGGATTCAATAGTATTTTTTTTTTTTTTCGCCAAAAAGCAATGCTTTATTAACACACGAAATTCCTTTTTATCCATTTTTTCAAACTAGCAAAAGTTGCTTTACTAAAAATGCTATAACTCACATACTAATAGTGCAACAGCTGTCAAATTTATACACGTGTGTTTTGAAGGTTAGGGCTAACTAAAAATTATATGGATTCAATACTAGTAGCGCCATCTATGTGTCAGCCGAGGAACTTTTCAGCCCACCTGTTACTGATATAGAATTCATGAGCAATATTTTATGAAGTTATAAAATACACTTAAAGATGCGATTTTCATCGTATTGGATGTTAAATTTAATTCTTTCTGTCTTTCCTTTAAAAAAATAAATAAAACACAAATTAAACATGTATGCAATTTAAATATGCATAATCTTATCCAAAGTACACTGTAGAGCCTGCTATACTGCAGCCCAAAGAAAGAAATCCTGGCAGTCTACAAGTCAATTGAGAAGCATTCTGTTACATATGCTTTCCACATAATCTAACTCTTATAAAGCAGAAGGAAAATAAGTTAATTAATCTCAAACCAGGGCCAGCGAGATTGTTCATTCATCGCGCTCTTCAAATAGAAGACTTTTTCTCGCTGGCCCCACTCAAACCCATTTCCCTTGACCTTCAAACTGACCCGAAATACATGAATTTAGAAACCAAGTGCAAATCATCTTAGAATAATTCTTGTTCTATCTTTTATTTTATTTTCAGCTTATGTTATACATTTATATATAATAATCATATATATATATATATATATATATTAATAAACTTTGAATCTCTAGCTTCCCCCAAACGGTATGGCCCCTGAATCAGTGAAGTATTTCTGCCAGAAATCCCTCAAAGATTTGAAGCTGGATTATGCCGATCTGTACCTCATACACTTCCCAATTGCTACGAAGGTAAGAAAAAGAAAAGAAAGAAAGGGTCAATATAGACCCTTAGGTGTCATTGCTTTGGATCTATTTAGAATTTAGAAATGCATTGTTAATATTTGCAAATTGTATGTTAACAATATGAAATTTATTTTTATTTAGAATATAAAAAAAAAAAAGGATTGATTTATTGGTATTTTTTTCAACGAAATTAAATTTTATATTTTATATTATTTATCTTTAATATCAAATATTAACATTAGGAAGATCTTCTATGAGAAAAATACACCTTTTCGGTGTTAAATCATTATTAATAATAAATACTTAACATATAATATATCAGTAGTCACAATTTTGACCCCCTCCAAAAAAAAAAAAGAACTGCATTTATTTCAAAACAATTCTTAGAAAATTTACTTACAGATTTGTAAAATTTTACAACTCTCTACAAAAAAAATGTATTTTTATCTACAGATAATTTTAAAAAGTTATTACACAATTTTATGATTTACGAACTAAATTCAATGAAAATAAAGATATTATGTTTTTTTCTTTATCTACTTCAGAGAGGTTAGTTATAAAAACAAAAGTATTGTATATTTAAATTAATAAAAATAAAGCTAACAACTTTATTTCAAAAATTTCCAAATTTCGAGAATAGCCTTTATCAAAATTTTCATTCTACACTTCTACTAAAATTTTCACAAAATACATTATCCTGTTTAAATATTTAAAATACTTTCTGAGTATTTTCCAGGCCTTAAATTCACGAAATATGAAAATAATTAAACGAAAAAAAGATATTTTCAGACAACTTTTCGATTCGTAAAACAACGAGAAACTAAAGAACAGATTTATTTAATCTTAGTGTTTAGTTATCTAAGGTAACACAATTACAACATTAATAGGATATTGTACAAAAAATGATTTGAAATTTTTTTTTTTTAACGGATAAGAAGACCATGGTTTTTGATAATAGCCAACAAATGTCAAGGTTAAAAGAGGTTCCAGCTATAAGAACTTGTGTCAAAAGTTCTAGTTATAAATTAATGTAAAACAAGATAAAAAAAATATTGATTTGTCATTATTAAATTACTTGTATTTCTCTTTAAAAAAGCAGTTGATGTTATTTAAGCTTTTTCCGTAGCGCACCGAAGATGACAGTAATTTGTATCCAGTAGAAAATGGTCAATTGGCTTTAGATACTAATTTTAACCTACTAGACACTTGGAAGGTAAGATCACTTTCATAATTATTTTTTGAAAAGTATTGACTATTCGCAAATGCAATCAATACAACAATGCTTTATGGGAAAAGTCTAGAATCCTGTACCGCCCTGCGCCAAATGGATAGCCAAATTATCAACTAAACTAAAAATTCGGTACTTACGTATTAGCGCCATCGCAGCTACAGATTTGGCGGTTTTAAGTGGCGCCAATCTACACTTTAAATTTTTGTGACAAATCCTAAAATATATAAAACACTTTATTTAAAATCAAAACACTTTCAAAATTCAAAACACTTTATTTAAAATTAAAGTAGTCAATCGAATTTCGGTGGAAAATGGGCCGATATAGAGTTTAACATAGATTCAAAAACAGTCTCTATTTTGGCGCATTGGCAGCTCTTTATTGGCGCATTAGCGCAACTTCTGCTCCGGTGGCGTTAATACGTAAGTACCAAAAATTCGTTGTTGCTATTACAGTTTGTGTGTAACTGCCACAATCATTTATCAAACTAACGAAATTTGTTATTATCATGTGTGAACATGATGTTGTCCCGGCTAGGGGTCCATGACGTTATCCGAAAATGAGGGCCAAGCAAATAAAACTCCATTCCAAATTTTGGAGGAAAATGGTACTTTGGGCCCCTTAACTCTTGAAATGATTCATGAATAACGTTAATTTTAAGGAATTTTCTAGATAATTTGGTTTTGATTAATGTGTTTTGTAGTATGGTTTTAAATCAATCGGGATTTTAAATATTTGTATATCCAATCGCTATAAGTATTCGTAGTGCGTTGAACAATCCCTTCTTTTTGAAGTTTCACATTTATCACTTTTGGCATTTTCTCATGCCTATTGAGCTGTATAGTGCTTCTGATTGTATTTGGAATACTTCATTCTTTCATTTAAGCCTAGAATTTTCAAATTTTGATATTCTTTTAGCTATTGAATGTGACAACGTTTCATGTAGAATGCGGAATACTTCATTCTTCATTTATCTTACTTTTGTATATTCTTTTAGAGATTTTTGAACAATTCATTCTTCATGAAATTCTTGATCTATTCAACATTGCTATATTCATGGCTATTTAATTTGGCTATTATTATACACTGAAGTGACAAAAGTCATGGGATACCTCTTAATATCGTGTCGGCCCTCCTTTCGCCCGGCGAAGTGCAGCAACTCGACGTGGCATGGACTCAACAAGTAGTTGGAAGTCTTCTGCAGGAATATTGAGCCATGCTGTCTCGATAGACGTCCATAATTGTGAAAGCTTTGATGGTGCAGGATTTTGGGCACGAACAGACCTCTCGATGATGTCCCATAAATGCTCGATGGGATTCATGTCGGGCGATCTAGGTGGCCAGATCATTCGTTGGAATTGTCCAGAATGTTCCTCAAACCAATCGCGAACAGTTGTGGACCGGTGACATGGCGCGTTGTCATCCATAAAAATCCCATCGTTGTTTGGGTACATGAAGTCCATGAAAGGCTGCAAGTGATATCCAAATAGCTGAACATAAGCATTTCCAGTCAATGTTCGGTCCAATCGCACCAGAGGACCAAGTCCATGCCATGAAAAAACAGCTCACACCATTAAGGAGCCACCACCAGCTTGAACAGTGCCTTGCTGACAGTTTGGGTCCATGGTTTCGTGGGGTCTGCGCCACACTCGAACCCTACCATCAGCTCTTACCAACTGAAATCGTGACTCATCGGACCAGGCCACGGTTTTCCATTCATCTAGGGACCAACCGATATGCTCACGTGCCCACGAGAGTCGCTGCAAGCGATGTCGTTCTGTCAGTAAAGGCACTCGAGTCGGTCTTCTGCTGGAATAGCCCAAGAAAGCCAAATTTCTCCCCACAGTTCTAACAGACAAGTCCCTTGTACGTCCCACATTGATTTCTGCGGTTATTTGACGCAGTGTTGCTTGTCTGTTAGAATTTACGACTCTTTGCAGACGTCGCCGGTCTCGGTCGTTAAGTGCAGGCGGTCGACCACTGCGCTGTCCATGGTGGGATGTTATGCCTGAAATTTCATACTCTCGGCACACTCTTGACGCAGTGGATCTGGGAATGTTGAATTCCTAACGATTTCCGAAATGGCATGACCCATGCATCTAGCTCCAACTAACATTCCGCGTTCAAAGTCTGTTAATTCCCGTCGTGCGGTCATCATCACGTTAAAACCTCTTCACATGAATAACTTGAACAGAAATGAAAGCTCTGAGAAAGCACTGCGCATTTATATCTGTTCTACGCGATGCTACTGCCATCTGAAAATTTGCATATTGCTATCCCATGACTTTTGTCACTTCAGTGTAGTACTCCAATCCATTGCTTCATATATCTCTTGCATGAGTTTATTCATCCGTTCTTGAATGTTCACGCATGATAAGTTGAAATTTGCCGAGCAGATTTCAGTTTTTTTGGTTTAGTTTTTGTTTCGTGAATAATGAGAATTTTGGTACTTACTTATTAACGCCACCGCAGCTACAGATTTGACGGTTTTTAAGTGCCGCCAATCTACACCTAAAATTTTGTGACAAATCATAAAATATATAAAACACTTTATTTAAAAATCAAAACACTTTCAAAATTCAAAACATTTTATTTAAAAAACAAAGTAGTCAATCGGATTTCAGTGAAAAATGGGCCGATATAGAGTTTAACATAGATTCAAAACAGTTTCTATTTTGGCTCATTGGCAGCTCTTTATTGGCGCATTAGCGCAACTTCTGCTGCGGTGGCGTTAACAGGTAAGTACAGAATTTTTTTCCAAATAAAAATTAAAATAACGTTAAAAGAATAACTGTAACATTAAGCAAAAAAGCAAAACATTAAAAAAAAAGTTAACATTAAAAAAAAAGCAAAACAAACAAATTGAACTACCGTAACCTTAAAAGAATTGGCGATCTACTCCGGGTTGCAGCATTGGCGACTTTTTTCGGTTCACAGGATTCAAGACTTCAACAATTTTTTTTAAACGTCTAGTCAGATTGAGTAATGATGTATAATTATTTCGATAAAATTTGCAGGCAATGGAAAAGCTTGTCGATGAAAAGCTCGTCAAATCGATCGGTATTTCAAATTTCAACAGTGAACAAGTTCAAAGGATTTACAATGCATCTCGCATCAAACCTGCAGTGTTACAGGTAAGTTACTGGAAATGAGTTTCTTAAGCAATTTTTGCAGCTAATATGATAGTTAATATATCGGTACTGGTATTAAACCATCTATACTACTGATAGATTTTACCATAGCATTAATTTGATTTTTATAAATGAAAAAAAATGGGTAGATTTTAGGGTAGGCGGTCCTAGAATTTTGCGCCCCTTGTACCAAATTAATAGAAAGATTGCCAAATCGCCAAGTAAACAAATAAAATACCTCATGCAGTTAGAGTTTACGTGCCGAATCGCTATGATGCCAAAATTCATTGCTATAACGCTAAAATTGATATTTAAATCGTTATTACGCCCAAAATGTTAAAACGACAAACTGTTAAAATGTTAGAATGTCATTTTCGTTAAATTGCCAAACATTTTGCTATAATGCCAAAATTGATCGCTATAACTCCAAAATGGATTACTAAATCTTTATTACGCCAAGAATGTTTGTTAAACTACCAAAAATTATCGCTATCATGCCAAAGTTGATTCTATTTGTCGGTATAGTTGTCGGCTTGATATTTGTACTGTTTGATGAGAAGCAACGAAAAATATTTTGCTTTTGTTAAGGTACATGAAAAGTACTCAATTAATTCTAAATCTTCTTTATTCTATGTCCTGTAGTAAATAAGCAATTTTTTTTTTACAAGTGACCGAAACAAAAAGATTAAAATATATTAAATATTGCATATCGATTAAAAGCATTCAGTATCGATATGTAACCAAATGTAAAAGTAAACATTAAACAATCTGAAATACCTTTTTAAATTTGTTATATTCACACGTGCAATTCAAAAATTTAAGTGAATGGCAAAGTTTATTTTGAAATGTTTAGTTAAGCGAAATTGGCAACATTATTGTAATTCTACGAAAAATAAAAGATGGATGTTGTTGTGTTGTCATTTTACTTTATTGGGGTGAATCTAGGATTCCAGTAAAGTAAATGTTATTTGCAATCTGATTATATAAACTTTATTTTGAAAGAGATAACGTAAGAATTTTATGACTGTTAATAAGTGACTTTCGTTTTTACGTTAAAAAATTGATTCATCGTCTCTTACCTATCAGTAGAAAAAGAAGAAGTACTAATTTCAAGATTCCGCACCAAAACCTATCCTTCTAAAGTTAGACTCAATAGATGTGGATTAACGTCTTCTCCACTATGCTCAAGAAGCAAAAAAAAAAAAACGAAGATCACATTTTATATTCCAATGCACTAAATATGAAGTACAAAGAGAAAAACTTAAACAGGCTTTTGGATATAAAGTCCTATCCTATTCTTGGTTATTTGATATGAGCGATGAACCTTATCACAAAACTGTATCACTAATTAATTTTCTACCAAAATTACTTTTTTTTTTTTTTTTTTTTTTTTTTTCGATGTGAGTGTATGTGACCGAGTACTAACCTTTTTGTATTATTTAAAGACAGAAGTTCTGCACGGCACCACATTTCTGTGCTTCTTCATTTATAACTTTGGAATCAGTTGAAGTGCTCCACTGATTAACAGAAAATCTGTTTTTCTTAATATTATCTTTTTTTTTTTCTGATTTCTTCTCAAGTGTAATTGGATAAATTGAGATGAAGCAGCTAACGCCAGCATAAATCTCAAAGTCACGTCAAGTCAAAAAACCTTTTGAAATTGAAAAAAAAATTGCTTCTTGTGCTGTAACTGAGTGTTTGAGTTCTATTTTAAAAAGTGTGGCAATGCATGACATTCATCTTTAGGTGGAATGCCATGCGTACCTCCCTCAGATAGATCTCGTCAACCTGTGCAAGAAACTGGGAATTGTGGTGACAGCTTACTCCCCCTGGGAACTCCTGGACTCTCCAATTTCGTGAAACATAAGTACCACATGTAAGTACTGATTTGTTCATCATAAGATATATCGGTTTTGCCAGTTTTGTTAGCTAGTTATTAACAAAGTTGCCGAAAACAAATGGCAAGGGATTGAGTATTTATCTTTTCAAAACTATTACACTCAATAAAATCAATGATGTATAAAATTGAGAAACTGAAAAACTGATACAATAAAAATAGAAAACTGATAAAATTGAAAAACATACATATAGTTTTTATTTTCTGTTACAAATATCTCATATGTAATTGTTGCTAAGGAAAAGAAGCCAAGGAATGATGCAGCGCCAACTCTAGTTAAAAAAAAGGGTACTTACGTATTAATGCCACCGCAGCTACAGATTTGGCGGTTTTAAGTGGTGCCAATCTTCAACTATTTTTGTGACAAATCATAAAATATATGAAACACTTTATTTAAAAATCAAAACACTTTCAGAATTCAAGATACTTTATTTTTAAAACAAAATAGTCAATCAGATTTCGGTGGAAAATGGGCCGATATAGAGTTTAACATAGATTCAAAACAGTTTCTATTTTGGAGCATTGGTAGCTCTTTATTGGCGCAACTTCTGCTGCTGTGGCGTTAATACGTAAGTACCAAAAAAGACTAGAAATGTTTGCTTCAACTTTTTTATTCCTTTGGAAAAGGAGGACGCGCTCTATTTCATTACTACTCTAAGGGTAAAAACTACAATTTCGTCGTGATACGAACATTTATATATAAGTTGTAATATTTCTCTTTATTTTTATGCATCTAAATTATTAAGTATTATAGTTCTGAAGATAAAAATTCTTAAAATCTTGCCATTTATTTAAGTTAACCTCGTATACGAAATCAAACATCATTTTGTTTGATGTTCTCGAATACCTAAAGGCTCGTTCCCACCGAGAGGCGTTGAAGCGTGGAGCGCTGACCAATCACTAGCCTCGCCACGTTCACCTGAAACCGGTTTGGAATCCACCGCTTCGAGTTGACCCACTTTCAACTCGCAGCGGAACTTCACTGGGCGTAATGCTATTTCTGACGTTTCGCTGTGAAGGGGTCGAAAAATTTTTCTCGCCTGCCGCGTGAATCTTCAACGCTTTACGCCTCGGTGGGAACGAGCCTTAAGTGTTCAAAGCGAAAGTAATTAAAATAACACCCCATTTGAGATTCGTACACACTATTATCCCTAATCAAGCTATTCTTCTTCTTCAATAGCGCAACAGCTCTGTGGTGGGCCAAGGCCATCTGCCTACTGCCGGATTCAGGAACATGAAAGGTCTTTCTTTTTGCGGGGTACGGTTGCTAGGCCCCTACGCACAACGTTCTACAGTCATATTAGACTAGGGGCCTGATGGCTGAGTGACTAGCTCTGTGGCTCACGGTACCACAGGTATCGGGTTCGTATCCCGGCGGTGCCATGGATGTTTGTAGGGGTTCGGGATCCACTTTTAAGCCGTAGGTCGCGGTCTCATAGGCCGTAGAGCGTCACAAAGCCCAATGAGACCTCTCACCCACATCATTCTCAAACTGTAAAAGGGCAACTCGGCTCTAGGCACTGTGATGTGTGGTGTAGTAGTAGTCATTTCAGACAGAGGCCTACAGCAAAAGTGGATTTCGAGCCATAGCGCCGCTGGTACTCGAACCTAAAACCCTGTGGCACCGAGCTACAGAATCAACAAGCTATCAGCAGCTAGAAAGTGGAGCCAGAAACACGTCGTTTGTTGTAGGACTTTATCAGCGTAGTTAATTTTGTAAAAACAAGACCCTTAAATAGTTGAATGTTTTCGATAATATGTGACAAAATTTAGCAGTAGTCACGACAATCTCCTTCCTGTTCCCTGTCCTTCGCAGAAGTTCGTTGAATTATCTCGTGGAACAGTGCTAAAAAGAGTGGTTGAACTGAAAGATGAATCACGCTTTTTTCCTTTAGACAAAGATAAGAGGTCAAAGTTTTCCTGCTCCTTTCAGAAAAGATAAGTGGCTGTTGATAATATACTATATTACTTGATACATTTGAAACAAGTAATATAAAAAAATTTTAAAGTCAATTCCTACTCTTTTTTCACTATATTTCAGAAAGTTCTTTAGAAATAATTTTCATTCATTTTTAAGTTTTTCTGGCGCCATCTATTGTTAGATATATGCAACTTAAAACTAAAATTAATTAATTAAATTGAATGAATTAATTAATTTTTGAAAAAACTGTATTCACATCAAGTGTCATCCACTACAGGTTTTTAAAAAACGTATTTGAACTTGAGTGGATAATTAAAAAGTATTTTATGAACGATTGAAAATTTGAACAAGATATATATTGGGGAAAGTGTGAGTTAATAGAAGGAATTGAAAAATAAACATGCTCTTCAAGGAAAAAAAGTGACATTTTTCGTGTGGATGAGGAAGTTAGTGTATTCCAAAAGATTATATTGCTGTGCCCAAAAGTAAGACCAATTTATATTTTTTTCAAAAACCCTTTATTTATTCTTACAAATTTATTTCAGCGCCTTCAAAGTAATCCCCTCCGGACACAATGCACTTATGCCGACTTTTTTTGCAATCCTCAACGCATGCTAAAAAGTCATCGGCAGGGATGGCCGATTCACGTTCAATCTCTTCAATCGACTCAAAACGGTGTCCCTGGAGTGGCCTTTTAAGTTTAGGGAATAGCCCGAAGTCACACGGTGTGAATACGGTAGTTGTGGAACGATATGGGTTTCATTTTTGGCGAAAAAGTTCACGAAGAATCAATGCAGTGTGAGCTGGCGCATTCAGTGTTTTCGTTACCAATCAAGAATTGACGCGTTTGATGCCGAAAATGAAATGGAACGATCCTTTTGAAATTCCAACATCATCAGCAAGGTCTATAATTGTAAATCGTTGGTTTTGCAAGCACCACATCTTTAATTTTTTTTGGACGTGCGCTTGGTCGGTTGAGGTGGATAGTCGGCCGGAGGGATCTTCGTCTTCAACGCGTTCTCTGCCTTCTTTGAACTGTTTATATCACTTCTAAACATTTATTTCCGATATAGGAATGCTCACCGAATGCCTTCTTCAACATTCTACACGTTTCTGCGAACAAAATTGAATGCAAGTTCTTTGCTCAAGGAATTCAGACATTTCGAAAGTCGCTGTAATCAGTTTTAGCGTCTCACAAAGCCAAGCGTAATTCAAGCACTAATGAATATTTTGACGTCAAATTTCACACAGATGTCCAGGACAGTGCCAGCAATCTAAAAAAAAAAAAAATGAAATTCCATATGCCAGAGAAATTTAAATTGAAAAGAGATCTTACTTTTTAAGCACAGTAGTAGTTCTACGGTGGGCGAATTAAGAAAAGGGACCCTTAGAAATGTTTCCAACATTGTGGAATTTTGTTATTGTAAGCATGAAACAAATTAAAACTCTGATATCTACATACACTCAAGAGCCAAAACTTTATGACCACCTGTCAATAACGAGTTGGCCCACCTTTGGCGAGTAACGCAGCTTCAACCCGCCTTGGCATGGATTAATACCACCACTTAATACCAGTTAAATACCATTTCCACCTGATCACGTGCCTTCCACGTCATCCAGGCGAGTTCATTGCAAAATGTAGGGGTGGTCATAATGTTTTGGCTCTTGGGTGTATTCAAAAAGTCAGAATTTTGTAGTCAATTTACAGATCTTAATATTAAAACAGAATTTCAATGCGTCAAGAACCCGTTTACTGAACATTTAAAATAGATAATGCAACCCAGCAATAGTTAATTGATATAATAGAAAAAACAACGTTGCAATACGAATTGATAGAAAATTCTCTTACTGAACAAGCAATCTTACCAATGGGTTCTACATACCCATGTAAAGTACCGTTTTCTGTAGTAACAACAATTAAAACCAAGTATAGAAATAAATGTAATTATTTTCGAATTGCATTAACAAAGGGCATCAAACCAAATTTTTCTGATGTTACTAAACAAATGCTATTACTTTACTCACATTAAATTCTAATTAAAAACGTAAATTTGTAACTTAATTTAAATATGCTACTGTGCCCAAAAAGTAAGACCCATTTTCAATTTAAAATTCCGGGGCTTATGAAATTTCAATTTCTCTTTCTTTTTAGGTTGCTGGCACTGTCCTTGGCATCTGACGAAAATAAGTTAGACATGAATTCGTCAAACACCGGGTTCTTTAAGTTGTTCACAAAGTTGTTGGTGGTTCAAAATAAATCAGCTCTCTTGAATTCTTGACTATTTTATTACACATACTAAGAATATTAAAAACTTTGTACAATATTTACAAATTAATAGTAATGCCACACATTCTAATCTCTAATGACATAAAACTTAATTTCTCTCAATATACCTCTCACACTTCTAAGATTACCTCTCTCTCTCTTGCTTTCCAAACACGCTCTCAAACTCGCACTTCTTTCGCCCAATTAACTTCGGCGTCGCAGAGCCCTCTAACAACATTCATTCTTCTTTTTTTCCACAGCATCTGTGGGAAATTTCACATCAAAATATGCATTGGTGTTAGAGTGACGCTTGGCTTCATGAGACGCTAAACTGATTCCGGCAATTTCTGAGATGTCAGAATTCATTGAGCAAAGAACTTGAATTCAATGAATGAATATTCGTGCGCAGAAACGTATAGAATGTTGCAGAAGGCATTCGGTAAGCATTCCTATATCGGAAAGAAATGTTTACAAGTGGTATAAACAGTTTAAAGAAGGCAGAGAACGCGTGGAAGACGAAGAGCCCTCTGGTCGACCCTCCACCTCAACCGACGAAGAGCACGTCCAAAAAAATTAAAGATTGCGAGCTTGCAAACCAACGATTTACAATTAGAGATTAATTGCATTGAATAATTAATTGCTGATGATGTTGCAAGTTGAGAAGGATCGGTCCATTCCATTTTGGGCCTTAAACGCGTCAAATCTCGATTGATATCGAAAACACTGAATGCGCCAGCTCACACTGCATTGATGCTTCGTGACTTTTTCGCCAAAAATGAAACCCATATCGTTTCACAACCACCGTATTCACACCGTGCGACTTCTGGCTATTCCCTAAACTCAAAAGACCACTCCGGGGACATCGTTTTAAGTCCATTGAAGAGATTCAACTTGAAGCGCTTTGAAGGCCATCCCTGCCGATGACTTTTTAGCATGCATTGAGGATTGGAAAAAAACGATGGCATAAGTGCATCGTATCCGGAGGGGATTACTTTGAAGGCGATGAAATAAATTTGCAAGAATAAATAAAGAATTTTTGAAAAAAAAAAAAATTGGTCTTACTTTTTGGGTACAGTAGTACGTACACCTTTAAAGTAAATAATTAAATAATAAATAATTTGATTATTGACCCCGCACACATACATTTACAATTTTTAATTATTTTCGTCTTGGGGTTGGTGATCAAAAACGTTTGGGGAGTCTAGTATAGAGGAAGGCTGAAAGATTGTAGTCGGAAAGGAGTGAGCTGGAGGATACGAAGAAAGTTGGCTTAGAGTCCGGCACTGCGCAACTCGGTTCCCGCTCCTCGGGAACAGGTCTTGTAACGGAAGTGATAAAGGACTCATTTGAAAAGTCCACACAATTACAAGTCCACAAAGTACCACAATTGCCGAATCCCCTCACTTTAAAACGCTGTAAGGAATCATATCTACATGCTAACATTCCTTGAGAATTATTTTCCATTACAGATTCTGAATTTGGTATCATTCAAACTATATTTAAAGATACAAAAACTATTTCTGATTTCTTCAGAAAATAATTGATATACTCATAAATAATCAAGCTTTGCATTTTATAAACCACTTTTAAGAAATTTCATACTCAAATTTCAAAGAAAAATCAAAGAAATTTCAAAGAAAAAAAAAAAAACAATTTTAAAAGAAAATATATTATTATTACAATCATTTGTAAACTGATACCAATAATTTAATATTTTCAGAAACTACCCTCTGGACATTTTATTAAAGGACCCCGAAGTAATGGCTCTCAGCGAGCGATATTCTGCAACTCCTGCTCAGGTAATTTAACATTTTTTAAAATTTCATTTCTTTTATATATATATATTAGTGACTTGTTATATATACTGACATCAACTGTCGAGATGTTGTTCGTGGCTTACATGGAGCTCATCCATGAGTTCTCTATTCTCTATTTTAGTTAAGACAACTCTCAAATAGTATGAACCTATTTATATATTATCAAATGCAAAACTGCAATTTAAAATTATTTCAGAACTAAGAATATTTCCATGTGCATTTTTTTTGTTAAGTTTTTCATTGAATACATTGGTTATCTAAAATAATTTGTTCTCTAATAATGGGTTCATAGTTCTCGAACAGTGAATAGAGAATAGAGAACCAACTATTTGACTTAACAGTTCCCAAATAATGGGTTTTCTATTCAATATTTGAATCAATATAGTGGCTACCAACATTCAAATAGTGAGAACCAACATTCATAAATTATGCATTAACAATCACGAAAAAAAAAAAAAAAAAAGTTTAATAATCGCAAAACTGCAGTTTAAAATAATTTCAGTACTAAGAGTCTTTCTTTCTGCATTTATTTTGTTTAGTTTTTCTGTGAATAAATTGGGTTGTCTAAAACATTGTGTTCATTATTTTAGTTAATAATTGGTTCATAGTTCTCGAACACTGAATATACCCAGAGATACAGATGGACGTGATGTCAACCAAGGAGTAACTGCTCCATATTTGAGTGCCGTATTGAAGAAAATCAAATAATAATAGTAAACTCTTAACGGATTAGCTACATGTGGTTACAAGCAAAACATCCCAGTATTTAGGAAGTATTGATACAAGACGTTTACTCTTCTTCTGCATTGTCGTAACAGCCCCATGGTGGACCAAGGCCATCTACCTGCTGGCAGATATCGAAATAGGAGATGTTTTCTTTTTACTGGGTAAGGTTGTCAGCCTTATGTCCAATTTTCTACAATCATATTAGACCAGAACCTATGGTTTAAAGTGGATTCGAACCACTGCAGTCATTCCTGGCACTGTCGAGACTCGAACCCGAGACCTGTACTACCGAATGCAAAAGCGCTAATCACTCGGCCATAGGGGCCCATCAAGCCGTTTACACGCTCTGCAATAATCGTCCACCATTATGCTCGTTTCGGAAGATTATAAGTTCTGCACAACCAATATTGGATTCATACTGTACCTCGTACTGCGTTACCACTGATCCGCGAAGCTGTAAACTTGCATTGAAACTAATTATGAAACCTGTATAAACATTTCATGCATCTTGATTTATAATTCTTGACATTAACAGTATTTCCTTGACACAAACGCGATGCTACAAAGTTGTCTGGAAACTGTAACTATTCCGATCTAACTTATAAAAGAAATGAAGGTAGAAACAAACTTTCGGCTTGATAGTTATTTTCTCTGCAGACCACACACATCCTGTCGTCACATTGGCGGTTAGACCGTTTTCAGTAAAACCAGAAAGTGGAGGAGTTAAGAGAGGAAGAGCCGAGAACTAGTTTTCCGAACGTTACTGGCTTTATACCCATATCAATACCATCTATGTCTCGTTCAGAATTAATATTTTTTTCTGTGTGCTGCGGCTAATAATTTTGTTCAACATTTTTATATATATAGATTTTGCTGACCTATTTACTTGATAGAGAAATCGTTGTGATACCTAAAAGTAGCAATCCAGAAAGGATAAAAGAAAATATTAAGGTATGTGAAAAAGCAATTTTAACATTTAAAAAAAAAAAATTATTAAAAAACTCATTTCCTTTTTATACATTGCATATAAAATAAGAATATATAGTTAAGATTATTATTTATGCATTTTAACTCTTAAAACTTGCAGATGCTGGTGATTGTATTATTATTACTGGGTTGCTATTTAATCGCTAAAAGGTGATTTCTACACTAACTCCTGAATCACATGAAAATCCGCAATAACCGTTTCTAAACAATTCCTTATAAACTAAACACGATACAGTACAGCTCTGCTTTGTGATTCGCAATAACCCTTCACAAATATAAGCGAACATTACAACAATATCAAAACAGGTTCATAGGTTGATGAAGAGGAAAAGGAATACGAATTCACAAAATAAATTATTCAAAATTTATTTAAAATAACAATATTTATTTATTATACTTTTAGGTAAACTAGAATGTTTTGAATTAAATATAATTATACATGCAGTTATTATTTTTAACATCAAACCACAATAAAACTAAACATATTACTCTAGAATCTAAATATATATATGTAGCACATGACATTCAAAATAGAAAAGGCAAATCAATTAACAAGCATTCAATATCAATTTAGTAATGTGGGAGATAAAATCCACACTTTTCCTCTTACAATGTCCTTGTTAAATTAATTATGCAAGGCTTAAGCATTTAGGATCCACCTAGTGAAATATTGTATATACTATACATACTCACAAAACTGAACAACATATCAAGCTCGGTGGATAGAACAGCTTTAGGCCGGCGAAGGGGTGTACCTGGGCGGAACGGGTGAAATACGTCGGGAGAGTAATCTCCTGGTAGGGACACCCAAGACGTTCCATTATGCCCAGCTAAGGTCTGCAGGCATCGGAGCTGAGTCAGTCTTCACCACCGGTGCTCTAGTCGTAAGACAACGGAAGCTGCACATTACCCCATCCATGAAGAGGCATTGGCCAAAGAGGGTGCTAGTGAGGTATTGGTTCCACTTGAGTCCCTTACGAAGACAGAGATTTACTCACAAGCTAAGTTAAATGGAAAAACTATTTGGTCCACTCCCCCAGAGCACCAGTGGTATCGGGGCCATCGACCTGGCGGTACTCTGGCACTTAATTGTGACGGGCAGGGACAAAACTGCAATCACCTGTTTGCTCAGTGGATACCTCAGAACTATGACTTTCTCGGATGGTTTGAAAGCTTTCGACACTTGTACCAAGTGCTCCTCGGAGCAGGCTTCACCATCTCACATCTTGGAGTGCCTGGGGCTCAAATGTCAGGATCTCCTTGGCAGTCCGTTGATGGACTTGGGACTTTTTCGGGTATTTGGATTCATGGATCTAGTCTAGCCTCGCTGGACTTTGGGGATAGGTGACGAAGAAGAAGGATGAGCTATCTTTCGTTGCCGGTGATGGTATTCATACACGTCTTGATATTTTGACGCAATAGTTCGGAAGTAAATTAGATTGGACTACAACCAGAACTCATCTTCTCAACACAATATGCTGTTATCTCTATATGCTAGAGATTAGTTGTGTCAGGATGTAATACCAATCTCTCTTTCTATTTATATCAGTTTATTTGCAATACTTTACACGTTCAATAATTTGATACACTTGACACCCTGCGCCTTTTCTACAATATAAATTCTATCTTATACTTAATAACCGCAAACGCACAATATACGGTCCCAAACCGTATTTCTAGCTCGGACGCTCCTAGCGTTCACCTCGTGGTCTCGAGATCTCACCACCTTACAATTCACCATCATCGTAGATTTCTTATTTTTTCATCTTCCAGCTTTTCATTTCAGCACTGGGTTCACGGCAAAACGGAGTTATTTGAATAGACCTTTTCGTGTTGTCTTCGATTTTATTCTCTCATTTTTTTTTTATCTTGCTATTTCAAACAATCGTTCATTCTAGATAAGGTTGTGACAGACAACAAGCTTTTGAGTTGATTGTCAATTCCGATGAATGAACCTCAAGGATAGATTTGCAATTGGCAGAAGACTGACATCATCTTACCTTACCGTCTTCAACGGTTTAATGATCATGTTAGTGATTCAGTGATCATGTTAGACCATTATCTGCCACAACACGAACTGTACGAAACAAATTTTTACAGTTTTCATTACAATGTAACTGCCTAGTACAGCATTTATCTTTAACACTGATCCACAGAACAAAGCGTAGTCAAAGTAGAGTGAATTAGAGTATCCAATAATGGAAGGATGCTATTTTTTGCGATAAATGTCGTTTTTGCTTTGGTCAGAAGGATTTGATATATTTCCCAGGATTTGATATCCAGTGGATACATCTCCCTTCAGATGGAAGAAATACACCATAATGTATGCAAGCCTAACACCTGCAATGAACGATGGTTTTTCAAGATTTTTCAGGATGGGAGAGTAAATAATAATTCAAGATCTGTTTTTCTTTTCATTTTAATAACAATTTGAAGATTATTTACATTATATACATGTAATCAAGTATTATTCAGCTTTCATAGCGTCCAAATTACCAAAATACATAAGGGAATCATTCCTTTCTCACTTACGCTTTATAAGCGACCAAGAAAATTGCCTCCTCTCATATCAAACTCCCACATGAACCTAAATTATGTTATTGGCACAAGAGCGCCAAACACTTTCGTGACATCAGAACAACCCGGGTTGATAGCATGGGGATTCGTAAGCGAGATCAGAACTGGATAATATCAGAGAAAATGATAAGCCATCGATATGTTATTAACATTTTACGGACAGCGGCTTTAATATTAAAACAACATACACAGTCCAGTCACATTAATGTGACCACCTGTCAAAAGCCAGAATATACACTCTTGTATATTCTGCCTTTAAGTGGAGTGTGATATCAAGTGGAATTCTTTATATACACTCCACTGCAATGTGCAGTCACCTGCCTTTGTGATGGGTTATTTCACGTGGACGTCGAAAGTAGGTGGTGGTCACGTTAATGTGACTGGATTGTGTATTATTCCAACAGGAATACATGAGTAAAATGTTGGACAAAGAGTGGACTTGTTGTGCACAAGGAGATCCTATTTGCTCCTTTTTTTTTTTTTTTTTTTTTTTTTTAATAAAACATGAAATTTAGCATATTTCCTTTAGAAATGATACTCATTTACTCATGTACATATGCGTTTTGCTCTGGTTGAAATTTACGAATGTAGATCTAAGTGTTTCAGTTTTTACTTACTGTAGTATATAAGCTAATTTGTTTTTAAGTTAATATTTTTTGAAACAATGTGCATAATTTACAAATTTATGAAATAAAAGTATTTCTTTTCTTTGTATAGTGCTTTGAAACAGATCTCAGCAAAGAAGATTTCTTAAGATTATTGTCTTTGTCCAAGAATTATCGTTATTTCTTATTCAACCAACACGAAAAGTGAGTTTTTTTTTAACAATTTATTTCTTTTATAATGATGCTCAAAATAATGAGGAAATAAAGTTAATTAAGCAATTTATTTAATATCATTTATATTAATATATATATATAATGCACTAGCAGTTTGCTTTGTATCATTAATTTTAATGTGATAGTTTCAAATTAAATAAGCATAAATATTCCTCTTTGTTTTAGTCAAAAATGTAGAGGGGAAACGAAACCAAATATCAATATATAAAAATTTGACTAGATGGGCTTTTAATATGTGATCTAATTTAATTATTGTTAGTCACTCCACATATGAGGGCAGCCTGATTGCCAATTGGCTTGCGCTCTGGTACCACAGGCTCCAAGTTTGAATCCTGGCGGTGGCATGGATGTTTGTGAGTGGTTCGGAATCTATTTTAAACTGTAGGTCCCTATCTGTTTATCTCTCGTGTGCACAAGATGACAGTAGAACGACAAACCAAATCAAACCACGTATGAGGTAAATAGTACACTACAAAAACCAGCACGTAATTGAAACCATAAGCATTCTGTTTAAATAAAGATCCATTTCAAATACAATGATGTACTTTGATATGTTGTCTTCTTTTTCTTTATCATTAATTGAGAAGACTTTCAGTTGATATATATACAAATTTATTTACATTACAAAATACTTATTCGAGCCACCGCTCGTCATCGCCAACTCCGTAGCTTATCTTACTTGCGCTTGCTCTTACATTGGAGTCCCCGTACTGGAACCACAACCTCGCACGGAGTTACATCTCTTGTTGGGGGCGCCATCTATTGTCTTTCGTATTAACAAATAGTTTACAGATATATGTACGCTTCGGAATAAGTCCCTTTTGATATACGCCCTATTAGGAAGCAAGGAGATTTGGTTTGGTATACGACTCGCTTGCCACAAAATCCTCCCCAGTCAAAACCTCTGCAGAGAAGTATCACCCAAACAAGCTGTTAAATCAGGGATGGGCAAACTACGGCCCGACGGAAGGTTCTATCCGGCCCACGGATAGAATTTTAATTTGCCGGTCCGAGGCAAATTAAGATAAATATATATTTATATATTATTTATCCATCTCCTTTTCTACTTTGATTAAATATTATTTTTTTCAAAGGAAACATTAAAACAGAATTGGATATTTTTACCATGTCTTTCAACGTAAATTGTGAAGTCAGATTTGCATTAATTGAATTGCAATCTAACAATCATTTCAAGCAGTTGTTTCTAAATATGCCAAAGTTAGAGTTTTACAAATGATTATCGAAAGTAAGTTTCCCTAATTTAATATATCACGCCCAGAAAATCAACGCTATGTTTTCTTCATCTTATATATGCGAACAAGTGCTTTCAACTATGAACCTTACAAAGAATTATTTCAGAAGTAGACTGACAGACGAGCATTTAGCCTCCTTTCCTTAGAACCTCACTTCGAACCTCAATATAAAGAACTTTTAATAATGAAATCACCTTCATCTCATTAACATACTTAAATTGTAATACTTGTATATTGTTTTTAAAATTTCAGAAAATTTATCTTGGCCAGCCAAACTTTTTTTTTTTTTTTCGCTTTTTGGCCCGTGACAGAAAAAGTTTGCCCATCCCTGTGATAAATCATTGTCTGAAACGACAAGACCCTAAAAATAGAGCGTATATTGGGGTTGCCAGTTTGGAACAAACGTGTTCTTTACATGTTCATACATTTCACGTGACTTTTACAATCTCCACTGTCAGAAGTGATAGGCTGGCTAGTCACTCTGCTATTCATTTGCACAGGACTGTCCACTTTGTTTACTCGTGCTACAGAGAAAAACACTGCACTTATTACACTGCAGAATGTACTGCACTCATTTTAAAATTAGTTTTAAGCATGTATTTCAGGGTTTAGTAGTTTAACATATACGATGATGGCTTGGCGATTTTTGGCTATTCTTTACCGTTAACGTGAAGGGAGGAGAAAAAAAAATCTACTATCACTTCTGACCAACTTTCACGTCATAGAACGATTTTCAAAAGAAATGGTTTATTTTTTTTCAGCTGTAAATAGACATAATTTTTCTAGATATTTAGCATTTTTATTCTACAAATTAAAGTGACCCTATTCAGACCCATCTAGAACCCGTTCTACCTAACGGAGTTTGATGAAACTTGGTACAAACCGTATATATTTTTTTTCTTTCTAATGCAGTTGGCAAACACTTGGACAGCTTGGTCGCCTTAAGGCAAGCACTGCACAGACGTTACTCTCTTTGCATTACCCAGGGCGCGCGTGTAATTTGAAGATAAGCCACGGACGCGGAGTAACAATGCCCCCGCAACGCTCAACGATCCTATTAGACACGGACACTCGGTTTAAAGTGGATTCCGAACTACTACAAACATCCACGCCACCGCCGGGACTCGAACCCGAAACCTGTGGTACCGAGGGCCAGAGCGCTAGCCACTCGGCCATTTAGGCCCACATACCGTATATGGACAACGGGAAAAATTTGTTCGCATAAGTCTTAGAATCTTTACAGAGGTTAAGAAAAAGTTTTAGGCGGGCGCTTTATAAAAATATATTTCCAATAAACACACTTTTTGATGTAACTGTAATTTATTTCCACAGTTTAATGTTACCTACTGAAATCAGTCTCAATAGGTCAAATATTACATGAACACGCTGAAATTTTTCCACGGGTAGCACAAAAAGAGGAAAAAATAAACAGCATCGAAAATAATCCGACATAAGCATATTTCATTTTTATATACATCATAAAAAATAAATAATTTTAATGCAATATAATAAAGCAAGTGACTAATTTGGTGCATGATACACCCACTGTCTCATAATAATGATAGCAGTTGGTGAATTTAATGTATCTCATAATAATTGAAGTAGCAAACGGAAATAAATACAGAATGCAAGATTTATTATCAAAATTAGATTAAATTAAACACTAAATTCAAAATATTACTTTTCATTTTTTACTTTGATTGCTCAGATTAGTTTCTGGAATTTTCATTCATTTCGTCACTGTATTTTAAATTTGTAGATAGGATTCCCCTTGGCTGCGAAGCTTTGCTTTCCGCTATATGAGTGAACTTAAAATTGATGGTCTTTGCTCGTTTTATGCATTTTTCCTTTTTTTCAAAATTCGGAATTATGAATGTTTAGGAACTGGAATTGCGTGAGATGTTGATCCTTCTTCTGCTAAGAGGAATATGTTTAAGTTTTTCTCCAAAATCTTCGCATTTACGTCCCCAGTTTTGTTTTTACAAAGAATCAACATTAACATAAGATTCACCTTGACAATTATTTTCGGAAGCACGTTGACAAATACTTGATGGGGTCCTTATGTTGCACTTGAATTGCTTTGCAGTTAACGTCATTGCACTTTTTTTTTTGGATGTCAACTGAACAATCCAGGAACCGGAACTGAACAATTGCAACTCGTCCCTTGAAAATTCCCCTTTTTTCATCTCCCTTTAACAATGGATTGGTATTCAGCCGGAAAAAAAAAAAACGATTGAATTCAATCAAATTGATTGAAATGAGTAAAATAGTTATAATTCATTACCATCAGGTTAACTTAAAAACTGAAAGATGCGTCAAAATCAAGGACAGATCATTTATTTTGATGCAAGGCTTCGCCATTTTGCGATGCAACGTAACTTACAGCTGCATTCCTCAGTAATTCCCGTTTAAATATTCACTTGCTACTACTATTATGGGACACAGAGAGATCATATTTATATTACATCATTTAATATTTTAAAAATGGTTTGTTTTTTATAATTACCCTTTGCGAAAGGGATGGATAGTTTTGGTTTCTCGCTCTACGGTCCTTTTGTGCACATTTTGGGCTCATTAGACCGGGACCTGCAGTTTAACGTGGATTCCAAACCACGCACAAACATCCACTGCCAAGAAAGCACTGGATGAAAATACAGTCTAGTTGACGAGCTATCCACTACAGTCAAGTATTCACATAATCCAGTACTATTTACTGCGGTCAAAATTACATCAAATAATACATCGTGACGACATCTGATTCTAATAGTTCAAGGAATCCAAATAAATGGAAGGCACAGTTTATTTCAGTGATGATATGATTCACCTTTATTACAAATTATGTGTAACTACAGCAGGTTTGTAGCAGGCATGTTCACTTTTGCTGCATTCTTTTTCGTACAGACATCAAAATCAAAATTGTTTTACTTCAAATACTTCTTTTAATGAATAATAGTGTTAACGACAATACTGATCTAATTTTTTATTTCTTTTTAGCATGCCAAAACATCCTGAATATCCGTTTTAATTGATACAGATAACTCCAAATGTGACGTCTTTGTCTTATACATATTTTGATTTTGAAATGAAACAAACCGTGTTGTTTTTTACAAATATAGCATTCCAAATGTTCATCATAAGTTTGAAAGCCAAATAAGTCAAGAAATTGCCAGTCCCTTAAAAATGCATATTTTATAAAATATTTTTATAAATAAACTCTTAAAAATGAAATTTGTAATTCTTGGACTCTTGTACATCAATAATAATAGTTTTTAAGCAATAATAAATCGTTATCATACCAAGCATAATTGAAAATGGAGTGGAAATTTTAATTAAGAAAAGAAAAATCTGATGATCAACTATTCGTTGTAGAATGTCTCGGAACATAAAGAAAATACCGTTCAGTAGAATTCATGAACATATTTTTTCCTCGTGCTTTTATATTTATTGATAAAATGCAAGCAGCATGGAGTTCTTTACATTATTTTAAATATGAGTTATTTAAGAATATAGCTGATGTTCGAAAAATAAAATACTATTTGTAAAAAATTCTATACAGTTTAAAATAGTTTGCACTGATTAAAAAAAGTAATACGTAATGCTACTAAGAAAAAAAAAAATTGGAAAACTATTATTTATAAATTTTCATTTGTTTTATTTTATTTAATTTATTATCTACATTTTCCAAAACATTTATAATTTCAATGGTAGAAGATGGTAAAAAGTTTTAATCATTAAAGAAAAAAAAATTTTTGATGAAAGGAGGTCTAATCTTTAATGTGGTGCATAAATTGTACGATGTTCGCTATTTTTATTTAAAAATTTTTATTAAAAACAATGTTATGTGGGATTTGAAATTTTTTTTTAATGTACCTCAAGGAATCTAGCTTAAATCTATCTGATATTATTTATATTACACTTAACCCATTTAAATGAGTAGCTTGTATTGGATTCTTCAACAATTTTTTTTTTTTTTTTAAATTAACCCAAGTTAACTTTTTATTTTAATATTGTACGAAAAAATCGACAGAATATCAAAGACAACAGACATATTATATGCGTTAATTTGTCGTGAAAATTTTGTCATAATAAATAAATTGTGATTACATAATTTCTAATACTTAAATATTTTGCAATTTAATAGTTATCTTATATTTAATGACGAAGAAAAAAAAACCAAGAGTATTTGATCCATATGTGAAACTAAATAAGCCTAGAACATATTAAATAGTACATATTAAATGTAGTCACTGAAAAATCAGAAAGTTGAAAAAGTTCGGTAGCAATCTTTGTTATTCAATTCTTTCTATTAGCTCACACTCTCCCTAGAGATATCTTGTTCACATTTTCAATCGTTCATAAAATGCTTTTTATTCATCCACTCGAGTTCAAGTACATTTTTTAAAACTTGTAGGGGATAACACTGGATGTGAATACAGTTTTTCAAATATTCATTCAGTAATTAAATTTAATTCATTCATTTTAGTTTTTTTTAGATTTAAGTTGCATGTATCTAACAATAGATGGCGCCAGATAAATTAAAAAAAAAAATTAAAGAAAATTATTTATAAAGGACCTTTCTGCAATAGAGTGAAAAAAAGTAGGAATTGAGTTAAATTTTTTTTTTTATATATTACTTGTTTTTAGATTATAGAAGCATCTCCAAGAGATTAAAATAGTTCCGTATGATGTTCAGCAACAAGTAACGTCAATTGATCCCCCTTCCCTATTTCATTGTAAGATCCAATTATTTAAATTCAGAGAAAATACTGGTAGCATTTTAATGTCAGAATATCTCCTAGCGATACCATGATTTTCTACCTCCTAACATATATTTATTTAACCAAAGAATTAACTCGACTAACAATGCTAAGTATCTGGGAGTTTTCTTGATAGTAAACTAACATATTCTAATCACATGAAAACTAAATATAACACTTGTTTACGCATGATTTACCCGTTTATTAATAAAATTCCGCCCTTTAACTTGAAAATAAACTAATCACATGCGTCATAATATAATCATGTATTATATGAGTCCCATTATAACTTATGCTAGCCCAGTTTGGGGTACCGCTGCAAAGTACCATATTTAATTATTATAAAAAGAATGAAAAGTAAATTAATTCGAATGATTACGAACTTTCCATGCTACTTTAGAAATGATGACATTCGTCACAATCTAGCCCTCCCAAGTATTCAAACTTTTATGCTCATGCTTGCCACAAATTTTTATGCAAACCTGAAGCATATTCCGAATGATGCAATTAGTAATCTTCCGAGATACGATTTCACTCTATCGGAAAACGCCCAAGGGCGCTTCTCTATAATTTGCAACATTCTTAGACAAACTGGTTTAGTTGTCGTTCTTGCAGCCGTTTGGTTGTGAGTTCAGCCCTGACCTGTTCCTTTAGTTATCATTTCTAGCAACGGCTACCCAATCCCTGAGGATTTTCTTGGTTTCATATTAATTAAAAAAAAAAAAAAAAATCATGAGTTTCTACTATCAATCTTTTATTTTAGTATGTTTATTTACTTTTGGGACTGACATTATCACTTTTTACTTTGATGAATGTTCTATAATGCAGCTGGCAATACAGACACAGTTCATCTTTATGCTATAAGCAAGGGCTGTTACTCATTTAGCGCTATCCAGGGCGCATGTGTAACTTGAAGATAGGCTACGGACGCGAGTAAATCATCATCCCCACAACGCTCATACGATCCTGTTAGACCGGAACCCACGGTTTAAAGTGGATTCCGAACCACTACAAATATCCATGGCACCATCCGGACTCGAACCCGAAACCTGTGGTACCGAGCACCAGAACGCAAGCCACTCGGCCATTCAGGCCCCTTTTATAATAAAGTATAAAATGTAATTTTATTTTAACACCTCAGTGTCATTTGTGACACTGAGTGCAAAGCCAATCCGGTACGGCAAGGTCGTACCGAATTGGATGGGAAAAATCGATGGAACTTTTTTTGATGCCATACCTTTTCCCCTTCTTCGAGTATCTTCAGTTCCTATTTGAATTCAGTGTGACGAATGGTTATTTTCTGACAGCATTTTGAATGTGGAATTTTAATAATAATCAACCTGTATTTAATAAAGTCACAGAAAAATAGCATCGTGAGAAATTTGGCGCAGACGCGCATGCAGATACACTTAACGTGGCGTTTCTAATCAGTTGAGTCATCTCTGAATTCTTGATTCACAAAAACAAGTCTGCATGCCATTCAGATTAGACGAGGAGCCGAAACCACATCCATCATCAGCTTAAGGAGGGATGCCGAGGACAGATTAGTTAGTTCCTTTCGTAGTTACCGAGAAACCATTATTATTATTCCAAACTAGATTAGTATCTTTTCTGAAACTCGTCTCGTTGTTCGGGATGATTAAGTTTTGTCTGAGACTAAAATGGAAAAAGGGGCGTGCAATAAAATACAAGCGAAAGAATAGAATCACCTCCCAGGTTGAGACATCACCTATAACCTCATCTGTATCTTCGGAATTTCGGTAAACATTTCAAACAGATAACAGTCGCCATGACACAATCCCTCACATTTTTGAGTATTGACATTTGCCTTTTTTTTTCTAGCCCAAAGGTGTGGCCAACTCAAATGATCTTGCTGGCCACTTTGGAAATGCATCATAACTATGCTATTATTCAATTCCTTCTATTAGTTCACACTCTCCCTATATAAATCTTGTTCAAATTTTCCATCGTTCATAAAATACTTATTACTCATCCACTCAAGTTCAAATACATTTTTTTTAACTTGCAGTGGATGACACTTAATGTTAATGCAGTTTCTTCAATTATTAATTCAGTAATTAAATTTAAAAAAATTAATTTTAGTTTATTTTAGATTTAAGTTGCATATATCTACCAATAGATGGCGCCAGATAAACTTAAAAAAATGAATGAAAAATATTTAAAAGGACTTTCTGCAATGCAGTGAACAAAAAGTAGGAATTGACTTTAAAAAAAAAAAAATATTTTTATATTACTTGTTTTAAAATTATTAAGTTAATTTTTTCTCATAATTTCAACCGTTAATATTTGAATATATGGATGCACAAGTAATGTATTTTTTAATACATTGCTTTTTACTACTTTGGTCATTATAAAATTAATATATTTTGTAAAAGTGTGATCAATCTCAATGGATTGAAAACATTCAAGGCGGGCCGCGGGTTGGCCACCCCTGTTCTTGCCTTTTATTGCATTAAAAGCTTATTTGACGTAATAGTAAATTATTTGCAGGGTAGAAAAATCAAAAAATTATTTTTGTAGCAGGGCAAATTGCATTTTTGTACAAGCTTTCAGTGGTTTCGCAACTGGACAAATTACACATTTGTAGTAGCTTTCTCTCTCTGTGGTTTAGTAGCAGTATATTTTTACATTAACAGTTCTACTGACTTCAAGGTACACCCAAGAGCCAAAACATTATGACCACCTGTCAATAATGAGTTGGCCTACCTTTGGCGCGCAACACAGCTTCAACCCGCCTTGGCATGGATTAATACCACCACTTAATACCAGTTAAATACCACTTCCATCTGATCACGTGCCTTCCACGTCATCCAGGCGAGTTCATTGCAACATGTAGGGGTGGTCATAATGTTTTGGCTCTTGAGTGTATATACTAATTAATTTTATATTTAGCAATCGTATGATATTCGAAATTCAATATGAAACTTTATTGATACATACATATATTTCAAGAAAATTAGAATTAAAAACAAATGTTAAAATTTTTTTTTATTTAATGCATAGATAATAAAATTATTAATATACATTAAATAAAATATTAATACATCCATTACTGAATTGGAAACATTTCAGTAATGGGTGTATTTATTAATACAATTTGTATTTTTAAAGGCTAACAATTTTTTTGAATATTTCTAATGGAAATATTGTACCAATTTTTTTAATTCATTTCGTATAAAAATGTCATTATTAAATTATTTAATAGAAAAAAATATATTACATTTTTCTCTGAATTTTGTTTTGGCAAATTTTTAAATTATTTACATTGTTTAACTGAAATACAAATTATTTTAAATAAATGGTAGTAATAACAGATTCATTTAAAATTTAAAAAGTATCAAATGACATGCGAGTTTCGAGTGAGCAAGGAAAAAAAATGCCTTTATATTTACTACACGTTATTTCTATATGTATAAGCAAAAGTAGTGTTTTTAGTTTTAAAATTAAATCTAAAATAATATGTACCCAATTTCTGAAAAAGATGTAAAATGTAGCATAAAAAAAAATCCCAATATGTAATGAATAAGGAGAATGAACGATAATTGTGTACAGGTAAATAATGGATAAATGCCATAAATATGTTTTTAAACATTATTTAACAATATTATTTTTGAGAATTTTATTATTATTAGATATAATATAGTGGTAGATTTTCTGTGGAAAAAAAAAAAAAAGTGCTTACGAAATTCAGTTCGAATAATAAATGGGAAATATAGAATTGCTGTAATCCTTCAAATGACAGTTAATTTTAAATTATTAAAAATAGAATTATTTTAAAATTTTGATATTTAACAAGATAATAAATAAAAATGGAATAAATAAAGCATATTAGTTAAAAAATAGAAATTCAGCATTCCATTTTTAGAAATTAAAAAAAAAATTAAGCATTGTGGTAAATAATTTACAGATGTAAAATATTAAATTCAATTTAACACATTTATTTGAAATAGTTATTGTAGAAACATTTAGTAGTATATGTCGACAAACAAATTATTTACCCTATTTGTTCCTATAAAGAACAATAGATGGCGCTCCGATATAGGCTCGAATCCCAGTATGGCAAATGTCTCCAACATAACCAATAAATCCTATCACCAGAAAAAGCGTCATAAAAGATGTCTAAACTCATTCGTTAATTCTTACCTGCTCAAATAACGATCTAAGGCGAGGCCTGAAGATAGACAAGTATGAATGAGCCTATTTTTTTTCTGTGTGGGTTACTAATTATAAAGGAAATCTCATTTTTTGAGTAGAAATGTGCAATTTGCCATTTTTGTAGCAAGATATAAATTTTGGTGTAGTTAAGTACAGATTTTCCAACCCTGTAAATGCTCACATTTTTTATTTTTCAATAATTTTAGGTAATCTCAATATATATATAAGAATAATTCAAGAAATGGAAGACATATAAAAGAAATTTTAACTGTTCGTTAACTTGCTCAGCTAAAATCAAATCAAAGTATAGATATATATTGATGAAGTTTTAATTAAGAAAATATGCTTTATAGACCAACTAAAAAATTAACAAGCTAAGCCAGGGTGGCCAACCCAAATGATCTTGCGGGCCACTTTGGAAATGCATCCTAACTCTGCTGGCTGCATATAAAATTATATACCCCATATTTGATTTAGATCCACTATAACCCTTTTTTTGAAGTGAAAATTAAAATATAATGAGTTATTGTGTTTACTATTATTCTTACATGTGAATATAGATAAAACAATGATACTAAACTTGCATTGTTAAGAAATATATAACACTTAAAATATTTTTTTTTGATGACTTCATTTTTACTGTGATATTTGTTTCTCCACTCTTTCAATTAGTTTTTGCAAATCGATGTGCATGCATCATGAGCTTGTAGTATATAATTTAATTATTCTACGAACTCATAACTGTAAGTTCATCTAATAAAAGAGGCAATATCTGTCATATATTCGCATGAATATTTTAAAATTAACTTTGATTTTTTTTTTCTCATAATTTCAACATTTAATTTGTAAATATATAAATGCACACATAGTGTATTTTTAATACGTTGGTTTTTACTACTTTGGCCATTATAAAATAAATATATTTTGTAAAAGTGTGACAAGTCTCACGGCCGGGAAAAATGTGTAAGGCAGGGCCACCCCTAGGTTAATTTTAAAATTTTAGAATCAACAGCTTATTAAAACAGAGGACAGTAAAATCAATTTTTAATCTATTAATAGAGGTTCCCTAACGCAAATATAAGTCAGTTTAGTCCAACTTCAAAGGATAATTGTTCCACTTCAAGTCTATTAACAGGTGGGCTGAAAAGTTCATACGCTGACACATAGATGGTGCTACTAATATTAAATTCATATGATTTTTAGTTAGCACTAACATTCAAAAGACAAGTGTATAAATTTGACAGCTGTTGCACTATTAGTATGCGAGTTATAGCATTTTTAGTGAAGCAACTTTTGTTAATTTGATAAAAAGAAATTTTGTGTGTTAATAAAGCATTGCTTTTGGTGAAAAAAAATATTGAAGCCAAGGCTTGGCTTGATAAACATTATTCAGACTTTGCACCAGGAAAATCAACCGTAGATAAGTGGTTTGTTAAAAATTTAAACAAGGTGAAATGAGCACCGAGGACGATGCACGCAGTGGACGCCCCCAAAGAGGCTGTTACTGACGAAAACATCAAAAGCATCCACAAAATAATTTCTGATAACTGTAAAGTGACGTTGATTGAGATAGCCGAGACCCTAAAAATATCAAAGGAACATGGACATATCGTGAATGAATATTTGGATATACGTGAGCTCTGTCGACCAGAAACAACGAATTGATGATTCTAAGCAGTGTTTGGAGTTGTTCAATCGTAATAAACCCGAATTTTTGCGTCGATATGTGACAACGGATGAAACATGGCTGGATCATTTCACACCAGAGTCCAATCAACAGTCAGCCGAGTGGACTACACCTGAACACTAAAAATGCTATAACTAGCATACTAATAGTGCAACAGCTGTCAAATTTATACACGTCTTTTTGAAGGTTAAGGCTAACTAAAATTCATATGGATTTAATACCAGTAGCACCATCTATGTGTCAGCCTACGAACTTTTCAGCCCACCTGTTATTTGGTCAAAATTTCTACCCTAATAAATGACAAGATATATTAAAAATTTTATAAAATGTTCCATATTTTTTTTACTTAAACTACTAACTCTAAAATGAATTAATCCAATACCTTGTAGAATTATGGAATAGTCGAAGTTTCCAAGATCAATTAAAAAATTCAAGAAACAATATTCATAAAAATTTACCCTTTTAGTTAATGAGCTATTCAATTTCACTTTATCGTCTGGATAGACTTTAATATTATTTATAAAAACGCTACTTAGTACTACATTTACAAGGAATATACATGTATCAAATACAACTGTTAATTATAATTATGTAGAGGTCATTTTAATGAATTTTACAAGACATACATTTTGGACTTTAAAGAATTTTCTTCATATGACATGTATGATGTTAATATAAAAATATTGATGAACTTATTTTTGTTAAAAAAAGCTCGAGTAAAATTAAAAATTTAAAGTTAATGAAAAGAAATTAAGGATTAATTAATTTTTTTATTGATAAGAAGACTTTAGGATGCATCATTTCCAATTCATAAAATAACAGTTACAGCAACAAATAATTTCTTTTAAAAAAAGTATATAAGTTTCTTTGAAACAAGACAAGTAGTCAAACATGAATCACATATAAACACCCATATTTTATTGAATGTTTATATAAAAATCCATAAAAAAAAAAGATTTTGTATTGAATTTTGGAATGGATGAAAATGCAGTCCCAGAGATGATAAACAGGAATTTATTTTTTCTTTTAGCCCCTGGTGTATTTTCCCCAGATGTGCAACATGAAAACAGAGGCGATAAATAGAAGGCTCATCACCAACACTGGAACTGGACCCCTAAAACATAAAACAGGATTTTAGAAAAACTATATGGGAAAATGTATATTCTGTACATCTAAATGCGCCTTGCTTTTAGTAAAAATTTATACTTCAAGTACCATAAAATAAAAAAAGTATATTTCCCCCAAACAAGAGAATGAAAGACCTTCATAATCAGCTATAAGAAGTTATATTCCTAAGAAACGACTAGAAATTATTAAATTAGAATGGTTATATGCCAAGACATTACTAATTTCTTTACAACTTAATACTTGTATAATTTATATTAATTGTTAATATATTATATAAATATTTTCTTTGCCTTTGAAATTGATGGGGTGGGGGACAGTATTGGATACATTTTATTTTCATTACTGTGTGTCCACATACGAAACTTGCAGATTAAAATTTTACATTTTTATAATAAACACTTGCAACACCTTCATTTAAATTCACGAGATTTGGTATAATCATTAACATTTTGATAACAAGGCATTGAAAACTACTTAAATTAAAGTATCAGCAATGGGAAGGAGAGGGGGACATATACAATAACATCCAGAGCCCATAGAGCCATTTGTATGGATTTGGGTGTTTGTTCACCTTGACAGCCAGATAGCAACACAATGCTGTTTGAATTTATTGTAACCATCAGGTTGTTTACAGTACGTGTTGGTTTTCTAGCAAGTCACATTATGTTTACACAACATTACAATTTAAACACACTGTACAGAAAATGTTCTTCAAACCCAGCAGGTATTCTTCAAGTGTTAATAAGTATAAGTATACACTTCTCGACATACAGAAAAATTAAGAGAATCGTCTAGACACAGTTCAGAATGCGCATAAACACATTATGCACAAGTTTCAATCCTTAAAAATTTTTAAAATCTAGAGTGCTTCATCTTACATCCATATTGACATAATATTCAAGCTTGATAATTAGATCCGAAGTCTGAACATACCAGATTAAAGTGCACTTCAGTACCATATAAGTTAAACATTTATCATCTGTTACCTAAAATAACATTTTTTAAAACAGCAACAGACAATATAAAAAGGTGAATACGGACACTGAAATTTTTGGGTCATGCCAAATTTTCTGAAACCAAGTTTAAAACAAATTAGACATCTTCTCTTTGCAATATAATTTTTTTTTTTTTTTTTAAAGAATCAAGTTGAACCTTATATTATATTTCTGTATTACAGTCAATATAAAAGCATATTGCATTAAACATAAATGTATTTAAATTAAAACACGTTTCACTTCAGGTACAAAATATGCATACTTTGCAAAACAATGTCCCATGATCTGCTACTTTTTTTTTTTTTTTAATCACTGCCCAAAGAAATAATTTATTTTAATTCTTAAAGAGTTAAGCAAACATTTCAGGAATTAACAGCATGATTCATAAATTCTTTTGTAATTTCAAGTTTTAGAGAACAATCATCCCCAAGATAAAGTAGATTGATAGATGACCAGATAAGAGTTATCTTACTATATACATTCCAAATATTCCATTACATTGCATTACCATTTACATATAGCTAACATTTTGAAAAACTTATTAAATATATATATAATTAATAAAAGTTCATAAAAATAGACAATTTTAATTAAGCTGACAATTTGTAAAATAGGTAGCTGACACTTAAAGATATTAAAAATAAAATTAAACAAAATACAATAGCTTTTCGAATGATTAATTTTGTTTGACACAAATCACATTAAAATGAAATGTAAAAGAAATATATTTCTAATAGAGATAAAATATCAACAAGCAAATTTTTTATAAACATCAATAAAAGTCAAAAAAGGACTTATAACTTAACAACTGAACCCAAATGGTCACTTTCGAATGACCTTATATGAAAATGTTACATTTGCTAAATTTTTCATATTCAACCAATTTTTAAATTATATATATATAACATTGAAAAGAACTCGAAATTAAAATTTGAGGAAATAGTAGATTCAGCAAACCTGTTAACAAATTTAAGACAAAATTGAATTCTAAATTTATTGAATTTTACTATTTTTAATAATATAAAAATAAAATTTCCCAAGTTCTATAAATACTTATTAAATTTTGTAACTAATCCATACGGGCTAGCAGACACTAATCTTTTAATTTTGCTAATTATTCAATTAATTTCTTATGACTGTAGGAAAAAAAAAAAAAGCCTACATTAATATATTTAAAAACATAAAACTGAAGTATTTTCTGTTAAGTAGCCAAGAAAAAAAAATCTTCATATACAAAAAATACATTAAAATCTTCTAATGCACAACTAATTACTGCATAAGCCAGCAAAAACACATAAGTCATAAAACTTATGCACATACAGTGCGATTATAAAAATACTTTCTTGATTAATGAGCCACTAGCTATCATACTGTCTCAGAACCTGAAACCATAATTTTGTTGAGGTATTTCGAGATCTCAAAAATACAGAAAAACAGTTATGGTTAGTGACAAAATTTCAATGGCAACAAACTTTTTACTGCAATGTGATCTCCATAGTGAAAAACTATAAACAGCATTGAAACATACATGTAGCTTAAATATCACTAGCACTAAACAGACCAAGAAGAAAAGAGAAAGCAACAAACACTCACTAGAGCAAGGCCCTGAGCTCAGCCTACTGAAACTCCTCGAAACGATAAGAAAACACAGTATGCAAATTTCACCATAAGAATACCAATACAATTGATGCTGTCACACCAAGTGAAAGGAAAGACACCAGAAATGTGTGTTATGTACATTGCCTTCTAAATAACAAAGAGGAGAAACAGCAAGGAATTATTACTTGAATGAACAAAATGCAGCAGAAGCATTGCCATCAACTGCAAGAATCATGGGCTACGTCGAGATCCATGTTCTGCAACAGTAGTATGGAAATTCATTTGCAAATTTAAAGAAACTGGTTGCACACACGATTGATTCTCAACCTGGATGACCTTCCATTCCAGTCGAGACGGTTGCAAAAGTCTACAAGACGACAACCAAAATTTGTTTACGAATGCACAAGGTTTTTAAAGTGTTCTGCAGTTCCCAGATTCTACTATCTGATCCTTAAGATTCTGTGATCCACATCTTGCAAGCAGGTGATGACAAACTACGGCTACACTTCGTAAACAAATTTCTCATTCAGTGTGATGATAACAGCTGGCCTTTATGTATTTTGTGGTAATATGAGGCCCATTTCTTATCAACTGGTAACATTATTTCAAAGAATTGCATGTACAGAACAGAAGTTAAAGTAGTTGCACTTCTGTTACACGAAGAAAAGCGATTGTGTGATCCAGTATAATAAGCACCTTCATCCTTGTCCAATACTTTTTTTTTTGAAGAGATTGCAGTCAAAGATTTATAATAATAAGTGCTCGCCATCTAGAAAAGTTGGCAAATTATGTAATTCCAGACTTAAAACAGTGAAATGCTTTATCCATCATCGTACGCTGCCCTCTTCTACATGCGAGATATTCTGTAAAATGTTACTTAAAAAAAAACCCAGTTTCGCAACAGTTATCTCCTGCCAATTCATGTTTCCAAAGCTGCCCAAGTACCCCCTCCCCCCAATCTAACTCACATGCATTTCTGGTTGTAGGGATACCTGAAATTTAATGTGTATGTATCTAATCTGTAAACTATATTTGATTTGAAAGATGACATCAGATTCAACAGATTCCTCTTACCATGGTACATACTATCTACCATATCCAAAGTTTCATTATGTGTGAATATGGTCAAGTGGAAAATATTTTGCTTTTTGTTGCTTCCTTATAATTATTAGTTTCAATTTTTTTTTCATTTTAACCTGTCTAATGAGAATGATATTTATGCTACAAGTATAGTTCTAATGACATTTATAAAATTTTTAATAAGTAGGTCAAATTCCAATAAAAAAAAATTATAGCTATTTGAAATTTTTAAAATCATGCCACTGCAGCAACCATAACAGTTTTTCTATACAATTCTCAAGTGAATACCTCAAAATACTTAAAACCAAAATTTCGTTCAGTTTCTTTTGCAGTATGATAGTTAATAGCTCATATACCGAGAAAGTTTTTATAATTCCTGTACATAGAAGAATTTAAAATTTTCATACTAAAAGAAACTACAAAATAAATCTTACACTTTTATTCCTGGAGAATCATCAGTGTAGAACCTCCACATGCCAACACTGTTAGAACCAGCTGCTCGTGTTGTTCTACTTGCACTGGTACCACCAGTTTTCCTATAAAAATATATTGATAAACATGATTTCTTATTATTTCACATTGAATAAGTCAACTTTTTTAGAAATTTTAAAAATTCTGGATCACACGAAACATAACTGTAACAAGTATTTTAATATACAACTTCCAATATTTAAAATTTACTGTCAATGAAATAAATAGATGTTACAAGAAAAGTATATAGTAAATTCTGGATTTTCAGGACAATCAAAATAATCTGATAACAAGCAAATTACCAATAGAAATTTTTTTAAAAAGAGCAATAAACATTACACGTATATATGCATGTGTACACATTAATTCGTGTGTGTGTACCTGTACACATAATAAAAATAAAATGCCAACTATTGCAAAATAACAGAAAAATGAAACAATTAAAAAATCTGCCAATATTAAGAAAATATAATTTTATAAAAAGTAAAAATAGCAGAAAATGTTAGTTAATGAAATGCAAGCAATTAAAAGCTAACCATAATTTAACAAATGTGACAAATTTATCCCACCAAATAATGTGCATATAGAATACATTTTATTTTATCAAACTATATGTAAACTACCATGCACCTTCAAAATTATCTTTACTTATATTACAATGTGAAACAGACTTTTTTTCATTAACTAGTTATTAAATAGGTAACAGTTAAACGTGACACAGTAAATACTAAACTGGCAAATTTAAGATCTCGAAAACAAATACACTTATTTTAATTACTTGCGAGGCAAATCATTGTATAATAAAACAAGTGCATTTGTTTTGAGAAAAGATTTTGAACCATAATTAATATCATAGTTCAAGGGTGATTTCTATTTATGTAGAACACTCATCAATGAAGGTGAAAGAAAAGCTAACTTTAATCATAAAATTTACAAGAGACCATTCCAAAATAGAATAAAATACTTCCTACTTAAAAAACCCCCTTAAAGATTCAATCTCCCATTTAAATTTTCTAAAACCTTTTTATGCTTGGACCTACTAGAAATTTTTTTAATTCTGTAACCTGTCGAGTTTAAAGCTACCATGAAAATTAATACTAGCAAAACAAAAAGACAATAAATAAAAAGTAAAAATGCAATGAACAAATGGCAGGTCTATCTCAAATTCTAATTTTTACAACTCTTGTAAATAATATATTGCAAAATATTTGATCTCTCTAAACAAATGGAACTTCAAGCCAAAGGAAGATATTTATAACACAAGGATTTTCCTATCTAGAACATAATATAAAAACTTCATTGCACAAAATCTTGTATTAGGCACATTAATAAAATTTATTATAAGCATACAATAAGTGCCACCTTCCTAATGAATGATACTTATTTCAATGCTCCATTTCATAAATAATGAAAAAAGAAGAAATATACACAACTTATAACTATATATTTATATAAAAATAAAATTACATTAATGTTATGTTTCTATATTTCCTACTTTAAAAACAACTATTAACATAGAAAATTCTAACAACGTCATAAAAAATAATTTTAAAAATATTAAAAAAAAAACTATCAATTTAAACATAACATTGCAGAAACTACTGATATTACTTTGAAGTTGATTACCACATAATCTATTACCTAAATATAAACAAAATTTGAAAAACAAATTTTTTAAAAAGTTTAGGTGAGCATAAAAAAAAAAAAAAAAAATAAACCAAATATTATTTCCATAAATGGCACACAAGTTTTTAATGCTTTTAATTTATTTTTACCTCTGTTTTACAGTTGAACCAGATCCTGCTCTAGGTGCCATGGATTTTGGAGATCTACTACCAGCTCCAACAGATGTTGCACTCGACGGGGCAGGCTATAAAATATTTGTTAATTATTTCAATATTCAACACATAAAAAGCAAAACTTAAAAAATGGGATATGTTTATTTTAAGAAAATAAAACATTCAGCAATATTTATATTGTTTCAGATAAAATTTTATATATTCCTGTAAGTATTTCACCAGATAACACTAGAAAAGATTAAACACAATTTATTTATTTTTAAAAATTAAATTAATATGTAGTTAGTTTGATTAAGAAAGAATTTTAAGAAGTGGAATGCAAAGCTAAGTATACCTACAAAATAAAACACTTTCAAATTATACTAAGTTAACTAAAGAAACTTAGATGAAAGCTAACACATAAACAAACAGGGCAGAACAGAACATAAAATGCAAAAAGTTAACGAAACACAAAATTTTAACTGACCATTTTGGATTCTTATATCTTCGCTTCAGTATCAATAATATTCAGAATACGTGGCTTCCAATCACACCGAAATTTCTGTCATGTAAAACCGAGTGACGAAAGCAAAAATAGGAAGTTAAAGTTTGTTCCCGTGTAAATAATAATATTTTTTAATTAACCTAAATATTTTCCTATAAAATAAAAAAAAAAATATTAAAAACTAAAATGGTAATTTTTGTAACACTTAAAAATTTTTAAATTATAAAAAAATCAATTAAATTGAATAAAATTTAATTTAATTTAAATCGAATTCTTAAAAAAAAATTAAATAGGAATGTTTTCATCAAATTTAATCCTTAAATTATTAGAATAAAATTATTCAAAATTAATACCTGTCATCTCACCCAGTTTTGCTATTGTCGAGGTGGGGTCATGCCAAAAAAGCAAAATAAAACGAAAGTAGAACAACTCAACGTTACGAAACCCCTCCCGAAAAGTTGCTAAGTTTTGCATTCACAAATATTTATTTTCGTCTGAGCTATTTTGATCATAGCTTGATTTTTCGATTCTTAAGGAAGGTAAGGTTTAAAAAATTTTGCATTTATAAAATTGCATTCATTATAAATCAAGTTCATAGTTTATTTACTACTTTCTAAATTAGTTATAAACTTATTCTTAAGTCGGTCAAATTTCGAAACATGTTTATATATGGACATTTCATCACGGATTTAATGAAATAAGTTCATATTGTTATGGATTTAATTCAGGTCATCAACCGTTGTTACTGTAGTTTAAAAATAGATCGATTTCTTATTTTTTAAAGTAAGAAGCAAGTAAATTTGCTTTTCAAATCTGTTTATTTATTATATTAATATGCATAATTTCTGCATTTATTTTGTTTACACTTAGTAGAATGCAAAATAATTGTCGGCTTTGCTGATAATAAATTTATCTTTAATGTTGCATTTATTTAATAGTTTTATCTTATTAGAATAAGCTTATTAGCGCTTGATAGTGATTACTTGCAAAAGTATTTTCACATGCATTTTGTTACAGTTATATGCTTTGTGTAGTTCTTAGCGAAATATTAAGATATAAATCTTAATATTTTAAAATTCAACTATGTTATTTAATTTCATATCATTTTAAGCATGCTAATCAATAATTATATAGAATTTTCTATTTAGCTGTATTTTTTTAATGTGTGCTTGATATTTTACATGTTCTCAAAACATGTTACAATTTATGTTCTCAAGTGTTTCATGGCTTATGTAAGAAGAGGGAAAAAAAAAGTTGCAACTTGTTAAGTGCCTTTCAGAAAGTTATATTTCTCTTGCATGTGCATATGAGCATGCACATTGTATTTAAATAGCATTATTTTTTATGAATTAGTATCTTTTAAAAGTACCAATTCAGAGTTTATTTGAAACCTTTTTGGATAAAAGAAAATATTTTATTTTTAAGTATGAGATATTGTTAGCATTTCAGCTTTTTAGGATGATTATGCCAAACTTCATTGTAAACAACATTCTTGGCACAATTTTGAAAATTGCTTAACTTGACATATTTATGTGTTTTGGTTTCTCCCCTTATTCTGAATTAATTTTAATGTTGAAACTGATAATGAAAAGTGTTTTAAAAGCTTCATAGATTGCTTAAATATTGAATAATTTAATAGCATTTTATATGAAAGCTTATTAACATTCCATTTATATTTCTGCTCATAAATTCCTAAAAATTTATGATTCAATTGTTTTTTGTTTTTTTCTTCTATAAAAATGTTGGAATCTCAATTCACATAATCATCCATCAAGAAAATAATTATTCTGTGCAATGATTTGCAAATAATACACTAATTTAATGCTAGTAAATTTCAAAAAGCAAATTTAAAATTTGATAATATAGTGGACAATGTCTTTTATATTCATACAATTCATCAATTTAAAAATTTTTAAAGAAAGGTGTATTTAAAATTAAAAAACAAAATAGCTAAGTTAAAATGTAATGCATTAGGAATCAAAGATAATTTCATGAAAATGAATCTTTGTTATGGAGAATAAATTTAATTTTTAACTAAAAATTAATTTTTGTATATTTCATAAAACATTTTTAGATTAACTAATTTATGAGTATGTATAAAATAGGTAATATCATTGAAATATTTTTAAAAGCATCCCGTAATAAATCACCATATTTTACATCAGTTAAAAAAGAGTGGAAAAAAATTTATTTACCTTCTATAAAATTATGCAAGTATTTATAATCTCCTCTTCTACCATTTTTTTCTTAGCTTTTTATTTATCCAAGTTAAACTGTATTCCATATTAATTTTTTTAAAAATATTTTGTGCAGAGGGATGCTTTAATTAATGTGTTTCTTTTTTATAAGGAAAATTATGTACTATTTTTCTTAATTATTAATTTAAAGTTTATTTAAAATTAATAATTAAGAAAAGAATAGTACATAATTTTGAATATTGTTGAAGGGCCATTCCATGATGACTAATAGGCTATTCGGTAAAGGCAGTTATTTTACTAATTTTTTGAAAAAGCTGTATATTAAAATTTATTTTCACTCTTATGTAATATTATAATAAATTCAGAAATCTTAAGAATATCTTTTTAATACTAAATTTGATTGCTAACAGTCACATTCCTAATTACTTTCCCCAAAAAATTAAGATATATTACCAATGTAATAATCTTTTTTCCAACCTCATAAATGCTACCTTAATTGTTAGAACTACAGCACTGCAGTTTTACATTTATATATTTTGAAACTTTAGAATGTAAAGAATGATTTTGAATATGCAGTAGATGAGAAATTTCTTCCCAAATAGTAATTCAAACAAATTAATAAAAACTCGTGACTAATACAACATATAAGTATATAAACAAAGAACACATGCATATAAGGTGAATACCTTTTTACTACTGGTATAATTTTTACATTTCTTACACATTGTGGTTATTTTATTGTGGTTAAAAAAATTTCTTTGCACTTATATTCTATGGTGAATTTTTTCATATATTTATACTGGATCATATGGAATAAATTTCTTTTCAACAATTGAAATGCCATCATTGTTTGACTTCTTAAACTATGTCTGTCTTTTGTAAAAAATTTTAGCAATGCATATCTTCAGTTTCTCATGTTATGATCATTAACACAGCCAAGATAACATTTATCATCATAATATACATTGTAATATTTTCCCAATTCTGCAATATATGCTTTTATGCATTTACAGATGAAATATTAGTTTTAAAAATCTGTCTTTTTTTCATGGACTATTAAATTTATATTTTGAACATATAAGGAAGTGGATCATGTGCATTGACATCATATTTTTACACACAATAAACTTACTTTGCTAATCTGATTTATTCTACCTAGTATTGGTGTCAGGGTATTAAATATTGTTTTTGATTTCTAGAATCTGAGTTTTAGATTGTATCTTTGGCATATAAAGGCACTTATATTTAAATAAGCAGAATTTGCCTTATTTTAAAATCATATTGCATTATTAGCAGTAATTTGCTTTTTAATACTTTTTTTGTTCAAGATATTTTTAAGATCGCACCAACTTCATCAAATTTCCATTCAGAGAAAATGAGGTTATTGAAACTGTTGAATAATTGTTTTTAAATGTGATTTTGGCTTTTGTCACTACAAATAATTGCTTTTTTAAACTTCTTATTGAATGATTTTTCAAAATCCTTTATCTGGTAATCATTGAAAGCTTTTACTTTAAAAAAAAAGTATTTCTTTTTACTGTCTTAAATCACTGTGTATGTTTGGTATATCAAATCATCTTTTTTTTCTTCTATAGTAAAGAATTGTATAAATTCCTGATTATTGGATATTTTTAGTTCTCCAATGATCTGCCATGATTCTATTTTGATGCTTGATTTGTTAACTTTGAGTGAAATTAGTTTAGAGACATATTTTGGTTGCATGTTATCTTTTTTGTTTTCATTTATTTGCTATATATAGAAATATTTGAATTTTTAAAAATTTGTTTTGAGAATTTATTCAGCAATGTTTCAAAATTACATTTTTTTTTTTTTTTTTGTTTCTTTCCAATTAATTAGGCAAAAAAATAATTTATTCTGGCTTGAAGGGCAAGGGTCTTGCGTTTTGATAATATAATTTTATTAAACAACAGTGAAAAACTCAGATTTATAATTTATGAAAGCAGTATATTTGATAATTGCTGTTAAATTTATCGCTTTGATGTTGAATTTTTTTACATGCCAGCATTAAAGTAAGCAAGTAAAAAAATTTAAAATCTTAAAAATATCTTTTTTCCTCATAATCATAAATATTTATAAATTTGATTTAAATTAATTTTGAAAAATTATTTAATGTCCAAAGGAACATTATTTAAATTCATTTTTCGAAAAACAAGTAAAATGTTCAAAGGAAAAGTAAAATAATTGTAAATTGAACTTCTTATTTAATCTTACTTTAATTTATTTAAAAGATTAGCAACCAACTTTTTTTCAAATAGAATTTTTATTAAATATGTAGCTTCTTTATTAATTTGTGTGTATGAGTTACTGTTTTGAAAGAAAAGAAAAAAAAACCTAATTTAGCTATAAAAATATTATATTTTTTAAATTATTAATATATTTTGATAAATATTATTTATAAAATATTTTTATTTTTTATTTAACAAATTATTACTTTATATTTAATTTCATTGAGGATACAATGGCAAATATTTTTAAGTAAAATATTTTCGTATATTTAAAAGTGTAAAACTATGAAAAATTTTTTTGACATTTGGTTAAAAAAATTGTGAAAATAATGGATATAAAGTTTTAAAAGCTTACTTATTTTGTCATTAAAAAATTTTTTATTAATTACTTTAAAATTTTACTTTTATAATAAAACCTTTTCCCTGCAACCTTCAAAAAAAGTACATATAAAATAAGATAGGAGAAAATAACTGTGTGTAACAACAAAAAGGACTTCCAATGAAAATGTTTTATTTAAAGTCTTGAACATTTAGCTTTTGAAATCCTGCTTACAGCATAAACTATTTTTAGTTTGTTTTATTATCTTAAACATTCAAGTTTTAAACAATTACATCTTTTGTGTGAATAACAACAAAAATATTTTCAAAAGGAATTTTTTTGAAAAGCTTCAAAAGTATCAAATTGAATTTTATTGGCTCAGTATTATCATTGTATATAATATTCATATGCACACTTTATATTACAATATTTTTTAAATAAGACATTATATCTCAGATTCTCTTCAAAATAAAAGTAAGTTTTTAAAAGATAATTTATTTAATTTTTCCTTTTTAATCATTCAAATATTTATAGATGTTTAATGAAAAAAATCATTGTAACCTTTTATAAAATGATGAATGGAAGTTAGGTCATTAATTTGTTATATTGTTGTGAGGCCAGAAATGTAGTGGGCAAAACACTTTTCTCAAACCAAATTTTAATTTTTTCAAAAATTTTGTTTTTTACAAGTGGCACCTCAAAAATATGTCAAGTACCAATTTGAAGTGCTTATACCATTTTGAAATTATCTTGAGCTGACATAGTCTGAGTTTAAGAATATTGTGCTAAATATTTCATTTTCTTGAATTCTAGCATCATGAGTAAAATGGCATTTTTTGCCACAAAATTAATTAGCAAAGAAGTAAGTGAGTTGATGATAATGATATTGATGAACTGTTGGCATCATTAACTGAAGAAGAGCTTGAAGCACTCAGCAATGAAGTAGATCCTGGATGTGTGTGAAGATATTTTTTCTTATTATTTTAGTATATGTTTCTTATAATGAAAATTAACATTTTTATATATTATGTAAAAGAAAGTGATATATTATTTAAAATGTCATATTTTATATTTACAGCAGATATATTTTTAAGAATTATATTAAGCTGATTTAAATTAAACTCTCAATCAAATACTTGCATAAAAATATATATCAATATCTAACTTCATATGTCTGATTTATG